>JAUUDW010258388.1:0-13911 GCA_032361385.1 Panulirus guttatus | reverse complement strand
ACTGGGAAAAAAAAGAAGAACAGTAAGTTATATATATATATATATATATATATAGTCCGGATGTACATGTTAATACGAAGCCTACCTTATAAAGGCTGATGACAGTGTTAATAGAGGTACTATACAGCGTGTCTGTCTTGCTTTTCCGTAGAAGACATGTGCCGAGGGTTCCATGTCTGCGGATTCAATTTCACATCAAGGGACATGGAGCACCAGTTCATCATGTGCGACGAGGGCAAGATCTTCAACTCAACCGCCTGTAAGTTCATGCTTATAACGGAGTAAAATGTCTTTCGTTTACCCATGACGTGAAGAGGGGGAGAAGGAAATGCGATGAAGTAACATAAAAGTTCTGTATGTTTAGAGATTAAATCTGCTATATGGTCCTAGAATACAAATACCATAATGGCTTACTAATGTGTTCCCTCCTTAGGTGTACCAGAGGAAGAATATACTTGTCCACACTAAGGATCTGTCAGACGTGAGACGAGATGGGGTTCTGGTGTTCAACATCACATCATTTGGGAGGAACCTCATACACATCAAGGCTTACTGAATGTCACATGCCAACATCAATCCACACGAGATGAACATCGTATCATATATAACATGACCAGCGAATAACTTGTAATAACACCAGGATGGAACATTAAAGAGAAACCTGATATTTGCATGTATTGGAACATCTCTGACCAAAGCGAGAGAGGGAAGTCGCCACATAGACAAATTCATCGTTCCAGTTTGGGAGACATTCTAACAGTTTGAAGATGGCGACCCTTTTGAAGTTACATTGGTGTAATCAACTCTAAGGAATTTGTTGTAATTGCAATGCACTGACTTACCTAAAGATGTTAATTAAAGATGTTACTTACCCCTATATAGATTTAGACTATGCTCTGAGAAAGGATTATCTTTGGAATTTTAAAGATGTTAATTTCCCCTATATAAATTTATGCCATTGCTGCTTTGAGAAAGGCTTAACTTTAGAAACGACAGGCAAGATGAATGTCTAGGATAATTTATATAACAGGATCAGCAAATTTATATTCAATGTGCAAATTTCTCCACCCTTAGTTTGTAGCCAGCCAGTCACATATATAACTACTTCCAAAATAAAGCATTTCAAAACTTAACGTTTCTCTTAAAGTTTGACCCAATTAGCTAACAATGAACACTTAACCATGTACACACTGTACTCTTATCACTCTGAAATGTTTCAATTATCGTGGTGAAACCCATACCCATGTCCGTGAGCCTGAATGCTGGTAGAAGAGTGGCATTTAATAGAAAAACTTAATAATTCTGATCAGTCTACTGCAGTTGCAATTGCAGCGGTTACCGTTGCAACCCAACAATCTAACTGGCCAGGGTTCGAATCTCGGAAATGGGAGCTGGCTTACTAGTCAACCCAATGTCTAACCTTTCCTATGGGGGCTGGGAGTAGACTAGGTACTTGGGGTGTGTCTATGTGTGAACACGTTCCCAAACTCACCTCTTTTGTATTCACCATCCCAAACAACACACTTGTCATAATCATCAACTCAAAGTTACATCTATTATTATTTGACATACAATAAACGCCTGCTAATTAACATTTTCAACCAATATTAAAAGCTGTTACATGTAGCACACAAAATAGACTAAAAGGTCTCTTCTGTCACGCAAAACAACAGAATGCCACTTACCTTCATTGTTTCACTATACAGCTTTTTTTTTAGCACAACAAACTGGTGACTGTCTATGCGAAAACTGGCATTCATTTCTTGATCCTTAAAACCATTACAAAAAGTCTACAAGCTTTGAAAAAAAAAATGATACATCGAATGAGTATTGCTTTTTCTCCGCACAACCAACCATGCTGTCGGTAGATTTTCTCACGGGTTCATTTTCAAGTCTACAAAACACTTTAACAAAATACTGGCACCAAGAATCGACAAAAATCATTAATAGTTGTTTAAATGGAAAGTAAAGGAAATATAGAACATGCCGCCCGTAACTCCCTTTCACAACGATTACTCTCACACAATTAGGACGGGCTGCCGACACCGCCAAAACCCAGAAATCACCTTTTTTCTAAATATCACATTTTTTTAAGCACCAAATATAACAGATAAAATTCCTCAAGTAAGCACAAAAGGTACCATATGAAAAACCAGCGTGCAAACTTAACTTCTCTTCTAAGGACGTAATATTAACTTTGTCGTACCAACAAACTCCCATAAACATGAGGATTGAATGGCGTACTCAACCAACACAAATGTTCCTTTGGCTATAGAAAAATATTACGAATTGCTATTAAGTACTGGTCTGTTGATAACTGCTGTCGCACATATATACGCGACTTTAGATCAATTTCTACAAAATACTAGTCATGAAACTATGAACAAACTCTCCAAAGATATAATTATTGGAATGTGTATTAGGCGTATACTACCCACAGGGGAAGAACATGTTATTTAAAGTTAGTACATACTAAACATAATTACAATATAGACTGAGGAAGTATGATAAAGTACACTGGGATGTGGAAATCCAGGGAGTGCAAATTAAACGTGGTACCGGCGAGGTAAACGTTATTTTGCCGATTAGGATTGAGCTACTTTGAGGGCCAGGGGTGCAAGTGGTTAAGCCCCTTGTAAGGATGTTTGGCAAATTGCCTAGACATCAAATAAAGCGACGAGCATGAGATTTCCAGTAAACTTAGTGACATTAAATTGATCTTTACGGTCATCACTCATGATGTTCGAGTCTCAATGATGACAGAAACTTTTCCTATGTAAAAGTTAATATATCGAGCAATTGTACGGGTATATAGGCAAATAAACGTTAGTATTTTAACGTAGCTCTGGCCTGTCAATGACTAATCAGTATATCTAGTAAAAAACAAAACTGTTTGTTTGTTTAGCTTCTCAATTAAGACTAATTAAATGCCACATACAAGGAAAAAGTGCAAATTTGAGCAAAACTAAAAGATTTTGTTTTACGCGGTATCATAAAAATCCGAGGATGTGAACAGCATTTTTATTGATTTTCAATAAAAACTAATGGATAGGAGTAGCCCGAGAGGAATTTCATCAGGGGGTTCAAAGTTTCTTTTGGGGCCCCTCGCCTTATCCATTAGTCATCCTGATTTTATTCCCTACAGTTCTATGCCATGAGCTGCAAGGCCAAGAAAAGGTATGAAAGGATAGGGGCGGAATGGAGTGCTCTGTTGACTTTCTGCATTTTCTGATATCTCAGGAAATTCCTGAGCCCCCTTTTGGATTCCTGCACCTCCCTCTCAGAGGCCCTGAGCCTGAGGTTAAATGACCAATAACATAATATGAGAATAGTATTTTTTTTTTTCATACATATTCGCTGTTTCCCGCGTTAGCGAGGTAGCGTTTAGAACAGAGGATTGAGCCTTAGAGGAAAAATCCTCACTTGGTCCCCTTCTCTGTTCCTTCTTTTGGAAAAGAGAAAACAGGAGGGGAGGATTTCCAGCCCCCCGCCCCCACCTCTTTTAGTCGCCTTTTACGACACGCAGGGAATACGTGGAAAGTATTCTTTCTCCCCTATCCCCAGGGATAGTATTTATTTAATAATAATTACCCCAGGACTTAATTCTAAGAAAAAGTCCAAGCATCACCCAGAACCTCTTTCTAAAGGCCTTTGCAGCCTGAGGCTGCAATATTTCCAGTAGTAGGGAAATGTGGACTCATCTGGCATGGGAAGTTATTTGACAAGGCTGTACTCTCAAAGATAAAACTTCGCCAAGGGTTACTTCTCACTTGCAGTGCAACCTCAAGCTGGGAGACTCCGGTAACACCAAGGAACAGTACCTAAAGTAAAGCATGGTATACAACACAGTATAAAGATATGTCACGGTGAATCATGGAGGTATAGTCTATCAACATCAGTAACCATGAAATGTACAATGAATGAAAAAGTATGGCTTTGATTTGTTCTCTTTGTTGCCTTGCCTTGCATAAAAGAACAAGTCCAGTGTACGGTAACTCTAGAGGAATACTGACAAAATCAAAACCTGTGTGAATTAGCAAGCTCTCTCTCGACCAGTATTATATCAAGTATTGCACTTCACTCAATGGGACATTTGCAGTTACCTGCCATTGACCCGAATGACCTAATGCTACCCTCTCTTCAAACCAACCTGTAATGCTCTACACTCACCATAAGTCAACTACTCTTGCTGAAAAGTAAACTATGTATATCGATTATTCTTATCCATATATGTGCTTTATCAATAGTCTTTTATAGCTCTGTGAAAAAACAAGTAACCAAAATCACTAAATTCTTTACATCATGTGACAACAAAATAAAACGGTAAGAAGTCATTTCATACCCCAGACACACACACACCAGTCCTTAACCACCTATTTCCCCTTAAAGTACAGTCTCGTCATTCACAATCTTGCCAATGGCAAAGTTTCTGAGGGATTTAACCAAAGAAAAGGAAAGGAAACTGTCAAAGAATGATAACTACAAACATAAAATACTGTTTCAGACGTGTCATTAAACTAATGTATATATCATGGTTTGCATACTCTTGGTGTTTTCATGAATATTTTTCTTTAAATATAAAAAAAAGAACTTTGAAAAGGAAGTTAAACAGCCACGGATAAGAAAATTATATATATTTTTTCATACATATTCGCCATTTCCAGCATGAGCAAGGTAATGTTAAGAACAGAGAACTGAACATTAAAGGAAAAATCTTCGCTTGGCTCCCTTCTCTGTTCCTTCTTTTGAAAGAGTAAAAAAACTGGAGGGGAGGATTTCCAGCTCCCTGCTCCCCCATCCCTTTTAGTCGCCTTCTACGACGCACAGGGAGTACAGAGGTAGAATTCTTTCTCTCCAAACTATATATATATACAAATATATTTGATCACTTACCTGTTTGCGGCCAGTGCTAGAAGAGAATTAACGATGGAAGGAAACAGAGCAGAGCATCCAAGTACAGTGTAGCAACTGGGCATGCAACACTGACTGACTGTAATTTACCCTCTACTGCCTCTGATGAGATACTGAATGATCCAGGGTGAAGCACATGTGGGTATGAAAAAAACTTGTATTGGTTCTTATCAAGGAAGATGAGTCATATGTAATTTCTGGCCTATGATTCAAATTCTAACCAGGTGTCAATTGACGGACACTTAAGTTCCCAACGTTATACACCAACTGACGTAGACCGCAGTTTAAGGGTTAAGGAATGTGCTTTATAAGATACATGCTAAGTTCATAATACACCACATTTCACAGCTATGACTGGATGGTTCATGAGCCATCTCATTTTGCATAAACTAGTACCTGCTTTTCCTGCATATATCAGTATATTATTTTCTTACATCAAGTAATGATCGTAAATATTTTACCACTGAAAAGAAAATGCTTAACAAGGTACCTTACATCTAAAAATATTGTGATTTTTACCAATGAAAGCCTGAGTAATGTTCATGGTGAGCATATGTACATATACTTGTAATTATATGCATACATACACATACCAGCTTTTATTTATATATAAATATGAGATACTTCACACATCACCGATCTAATACTCTGAACTGGCTTATGTTCCTCTGATCTAATGTCTACATAAAGTGTTCTATTTCTTCAGTAAACAGCAAAATCAAGAAATTTATATCAAACATACTCTCTTCTAACTTGTTTACTGCAAGGGCGAAGAATTTCTAGTATCACATTCCACTGGCTAATTCTTCCAATATATACATTTGGATAATTCATATTCCACTCTCTGTTAAAAATTTGTGCATACCCAGTATTATAATTTTGATACCAAGGAAAAGGTTTGATACATTTCATAGTACGAAAAATTAACAAATAGTGAAAAACATTTTACAGAATGTCATCATCAATTACAGCTCCATCCACTGGAGTAGACAAGTTTTCAATTTCACAAAAACTTAATATTTACTGAACCATGTAAGCACCTGTAGAGTTAAGAAAGTCATGGATATCATAAACATTCCAGGCATCCTTCAATTTCACATCCCAGTTAAACCTTCTAGTAACTTTATATACATCATTCTGTGTCTAAAAATATTTACAGAACACAATACTAAAAGGGGGAAGAAGTCAGACCCTTCAAAAAATATATGTTTAGGAATATGCACCGATTACTTATTTACTGCATCTCCCATATACTACTTTTACATTTATCTCTGGGGACAGAGGAGAAGGAATGCTACCAATTTTTCTCCTAAGTCATTTAATGCAACTACAAGGGGCTCGAGTGAAAGGAAGGGCTGGTAATCATCCCCTATTGTAATAACTTTATAATGTTAGGAACAGAAGAAGCCAAGTGAGGGGTCTCTCAAGGACTTGTGTCATTCCTAAGACTATTCCACTTATGTGGGAAAAGCAAGAAACAACAAATAAATTTCGAGAACTAATACAAACTCTAACTAAATAAGTCAAACGAAATCATGAAGAATGAATAACCTGTGACACATGCACAGTCCCATTCTTATCATTCGTTCACACCATTTTGTATTCTGATATCTGTAATATAGGCACTTACATATTTCAATTAATTATTAATGATTTTGTTAATTATGTGTAATTTCCACAAGCAGTTATAGGGGTATGGGTGGAATACACAAAGACAAAAATGACACCATGGCAGCCATCTCATTCACGTGGTGTGGAAGCCCTGTCAACTGTCACTTATACTGTTTGAATGTACATGACCATTAGAGCAGCATTGCTACTTCTTACTGTCATTTCTATCTACTAAACACTAATACCACAACATCACTATGATGTCTAACAAAAATACCCTGGCTGCAAAAGAATTAAACAGATCTAAACAATAACATTCCTGAGCAAATGCAGTATGTCTCCCTCTTCACTTACCACTTACACGAAGCACATCTTCTCTACACCCTCAATAAACTTAAAATTCACTTCAACCTTAAGGAATACATCTTCACTTCACCCTCAACAAATGCATCTTCACTGTATCTTTCACAAACCTCAATAAATCTCTGGTGGATACTAAGCCCTCGCTTTTTCCCACCTTAACCTTTACAAAGGCATTTGAATTTCTTAGTCCTCCTGAGAAATGTATGTTTTTCAAGTGAAAAACAGTTTCTCTCTTGTGAAATGTAAGAATATCATATAAGTATAATAAAACAACACAGAAACCTGTGATACATATTTCAACTTAACCAAGGAGTTATAAAAATGTTCTTGTGGAAGTGTATTTGCTCAGACAGTGATGGAGTGCTATACAGCTGTGTCAACATAACTCAATAAGTGGTGTTTCAACTCAAGTGTTTATACAGTGTTTTGATGCACTTGATTCATTCAACAGGGAGAGCTAAAAGTCACTTTGCACCTACCATATACGATGAGTATATCTTGTCAGTCATTATAAGCGTCCAAAGTCAAGTAGGTCATTGTTGTAACAATTACACTACGAATGAGGTGGTTTTATCGTTACAAGTACAGGAGCACAATGACTTTTGGCTCACCCGGTATAACCCAGTGTAATACATTTCTTTGTACAAAGAACACTAATTTTGTAATATTCACAATATCTACAATCATATTCTGATACTTATTCATTTATCAAACAGTACTTGTAAGATGAGAGTAGTAGCAACAACTGTCAAATTCTCTCATTGTTTAAATAAGTTTCTATGAGAATACATAATACATATTTTCTTCATAAAAACACTTATTTCATAATACAATAAGAACTTTGTAACTTTGGAAAATGTAGAGCCTTCCTGGGTCTGTGGTCTAACACGATGTAATGTTATCATCAACACAGTACATCTAGGATGATATGAAGTTTCCTGTTGCTACTTATAAAAGTATATAATAATAATAAAAATAATAAAAATAATAATAATAATAATAATAATAATAATAATAATATCATACACATGTATACACATACATGTACATAAACACAGACCATACAAATACATATCCTTAAAGGCTTCAACCAACCACAACCCCTTTCCTGCATGGCAATGGTGTTAACAAACATCAACACACAATTTGGCAGTCTCCCAACACATCCTCATACAATAGATACTTAACACCATCCACCAACCCATTGACAAAAAATGACTGGCCGACTTGATAGCTTGTGATGGCAGGCCCACTCACGAAGGCTTTAACTGTAAGACCCTTCAGCTCTTAAAACTGAGATTTCTAAGGAGCAGTTCTTTTTCCATGCCTCTTCCATACCTTTCTACATTACTTCCCCTTGCCTCCTAAGGACTACAGTATAAAGGTCCTCTCACATGCAGATGACCTAACAATCACATCACAGCAACATAACACCAAAGAAGCAAAAACAAACATGCAACAGCACATTACACAAATGGAACACTGCCTCACCCACAGAAGAATGTCTGTATCTCTACAGTAGTCTTCACTCACCCTTTTAACCCCAGAAAGATATGAATCTGCACTATCCTATCATCATGAATGGCCACTTGTTCCCATTGAACAAAACATTAACCATTCAGGGTTTCATATACAACAAACACATGACATTCACAAGTCCACACCAAAAACATCAACATAAAAGCAATTTGCAATCTAAATGCCCTTAAAACATTTAAGTAGTGCCAGACTTGGACAAGATATAAAATCCCTTAGTTACCTCAACAAACAGTTCATCTGCTCTGCCCTAAACTATGCCTTTCATGCCCAGTTATGCACTCCATCAAAATGAATATAATACAACTGCAAGCAACACAAAACAGAGAACTTAGATCAATCACTAGCTACCTAACAACTGAAAACAGTCAACAGCTACAAAAATGAAACAAAAATCCACCCAGTACAATCCCACCTTAACATGCTTGGCACTCACTTCTTTACAACAGCAATGGATCCCTCACATGTAAACAGCTCCATAACTAACCACCAACCCTCAAAGAGATATATAAAGCTTACCCTTGCTCCATAATTCAGCAATTTATACTCACATATTCCATTCATTCCCAACAAAGATAACACTTACAAAACATATACACACTGAAATCACCCAACAAGCAGTAAACAATACTCCCAACTCGGTCTTAAACACAACCCCATCAGACATAAATCCATTTCAAACCACACTCCCTTGGCATACAAGAGTTACACTTTACCACCTATGCTCTGGAAAACAAAAAAAAAATCATTTCTGTTCACCATTTCCTGCATCCATTGGGTACAGGAGAAAGAATTCTACCCTGTATTCCCTGTGCATCATAGAGGCAAATAAGAGGGGTGGCAGCTGGACAAAGAGTCCCCCTTATGTATTTCAATTTCTAAAAGATGGAACAGGAGGACTGTAAGCAAGGAGTGCTCATCCTCCTCGAAGGCTCAGGTTGGGATATATAGGTGATAGGTGTTACCAAGCTCCACTTGCATGAGGTTACACTACAAATGGAGAGTCTTTTCCAATGAGATCGCATCATTGTCAGAGGATGAAAAGGAATATGTCATCAATTGACTTGTCAAACCAAAGAGGTCCATCATTTTCAGTCTTCAGGCAGCAAGAGGCCCATAAAAAGTCTCCTAGGGTTACATAATTAAATTATATACGTGACAGGTATGCACCACGTCAACCCCAAATTCCTTCCATTAGCTGACTTGTAATGTCTCCTACGAGATGATTAACATAAAAGCATCTCCCTCCACTAAACCTGTTTCATCCATCAGCACTTGATCAGGCTGAACTTCATCAACCATGTACCTAAGCATTAGTCCTCTTGGTAAATCATAGGTCACTAATAACACTGACTTCAGTATCTTTCCATAACACACATGTGTAGCAAGCATTTATATACATATTTATTCGTTTTTACAGATGCTATGAGGCAATAACTTTAATGTACAAGCAGCTGAATATCCTTGGAATGTTAACTGAAAAAGTGGATTGTAACACAATGTCTACAATCTGAGTTTGATTGAAATCTGTGCATGAAAGCACAATGTGAAGCTGGACGGTTACAAAAAGAATTCCTTCTCTAATCATATTAAAGCTTTAAAACAAATTCTGTGCTTTGAAAATTCAAAAACAATTAAAAAGCTACAATTGAGTATAAAAAAAAATTAGAAAAAAGTTATTGCTTTCATAATGTACTCAGTGATGAACTTTGTTTCTTGAATGTTATAATTCTTGATATCATGAATCCTATACCCTAAAATCTCAAAAACACTGAATGTGTAACTGAGACATAAAAAGAAAAAAATATAGGGATGTTATTGCTTTCACGTAAAAGTTTGAAGTTTCTGGAGAAAAGATCATGTAATGTGTACCATGCTACATAATTAGTAGTCAGCCTTGCCTTCTTGAATATACCTAAAGTCATAAGTTATTATAAAATTCAAATAATTCATCATTTTACCTAGTATATTAACAGCATACTATTTGTTAATATTAAACAAACCAGCACCGACAATTACATCTGACTAAACATTCAATTTAGCTCCTAAACCCTGTCATATTTCCAAATTAAAAGTATAAGAACTTCCTTAAACATAAAGTATATTCATTAACTGTCATTTTTCATGCAATTTTATGCAATAAGTCCTTGTTTAACACAATACTGAATAACATTTTGCAATTCAAATATATTATTAAACATTTAAAAGCAGCCCTTGATTAATACTGCAAATGTTTTGAAGTTACATCCTTTCTGTCCAAGAGGTCATGACATTGAGCTATTTACTTACAGAAGGTCAGATAACAGAACTTATGATCCATGATGAGATTATCTGCTTACTTTGCCTATACTATGGTAGAAACAGAATAGTAAAGCAGAAGGCTCTTAACAGAAACAACAGTTTTGATGAAAAAAGAAAAGTGAAATAGATGCATTTAAGTGTGTTCAAAAACATGCTGCTGAGTTGCAAAGGTACAATTACTAGCAACAACAATACTAAGGGCTACCATTAATGATTTTATGAGCAAAATTTTTTTTTTTAAAACTGCAGCAGCTTCAACTACTAGTCAACTTATTAGAAATAAAAGCTGATTAATGACTAACACGATATAAATACCAAGTACAGTATATGGCAAAAGGATTAGCAACAATGTCAGATGCCCATGAATGTGCTCTTAATTTTGAAGAAAGCAAACATTTAATTTGATGACCAAAAGAAAGATTCTAGGAAAAGTTAAAACACAGAGCACTTTATTTACAACTGTTTTACTGCTGTAATATGTTATTATTGGTTTTCTAAGCAACTGGAAAGGTTTTCAGCCTTTCTTGTCCTCAAAATAAGCTTCTGATCTGCTGTCTGAGAACACAACCCCAATTTATTACACTGCATGAATAGGTACACCTATTGTGATTAATTTTCATTCTGCTTAAGTCTTTTATCCACATACACATCAATGACATTAATCAAGGGCTTCTTGAACATTAAATTTTCTTCAACATAAGAAGCTGTTTGTCAGTAGTTAACAGTTTAAAAATTCAGTTATAATAATGACACTTGAAATATCACTCTTTATACATTTTGCAACTGCAAGCTTCACAGTATTCAATTAATTGCACTAAAACATACAAACTTTTAAAGCATTATTGAGAATTACCATTCTGAATTAATATTGTACTTTACACAGGAAATCCAACAACTGATAACCTACAATAAAACTTTTTCTCTAAATTATCTCTCATAACTAGGAATCCAAGCTTCAACAATTTACCAACCAAAACTGATAATAATTTCACTTTTTATACCCTAGAATAGCCTCTCCAACTCCAAAGTAGTACACCATCTGGGCTATACCAAACAGGGGGGCAATGACAATCATTCTGCATGCTCCACCTTTGAAGAATGCTCTGGGTCCCTCATTCTTGAGAATTTGTCTGCAAAGGAATATTCATATTACTGTTTCCAATTACGAAGATTTCCTTAACACACTTACAAAGGATCTCCTTAAACTGTAACAGCATATATCCACTCTCTAACATATGCAAATTATGCACCCACACATACTTTCATTCTGGTCTTTTCACCTTACTGTATTTCTTTCCAAGTGTCTCTTCCCATTCAACTCATTATTCTGTTACTTTTAATTACACTTCCATCAACAGAACAGATCAAATGCATTCCTGCATCATCTGCTGAAAGTGAATTAGTACAACTACACTTCCCAGCCCCTGGTCCACCAACTGACAAAAAGACCAGGATACCTAATTCCTTTCACCCAGCTATGATATCTGTTGATTTTTCTGTACCATTTTCTTAAAAATACCTGAGCCACACTGCCAGTGGTACATTCAGTTGTCATGTGATGTGAGAAACAAAAACAGTGTTGACACAGACACAAAAAAAGTGAATTTTGGTTCCTCAGCTGAATGCACATAGCAAAAGATCTCTTTCACAAGGCCTGGCCCTATTCCTTCACAGGTTCATTATTCCCATCTTCTTTAAGCTAAACTTTCCATGATAATGTGTCCAACATGATTAACATGTAAAACACAAACTCATGACATAAACAGATGCATACTGAATATAGGATTCAAGTGAAAAACTGCCAATGAACCAGAAAAACTTACATAATAGCATCCAAGATACCCTTATACTGAGTTTCATTAGCGCCTTTGGATATGAGCTGCAATCTTGTTTTTACTACATCAAATGGATTAACAGCTAATGCTGCCAATGATCCTGATGTACAACCAGCCAGGAATGAACACCAAAACACTGCCTCTCCTGTTAAAAGAAAAGATAAGCATAACTTAACAGACATTACAGAAAAATCACAGATATATTGACAGCCTTAAAAGGTACTGAAAAGCTGATCATATATCTAAACAGCAAGAAAAAATTTTCAAGTTTCAGATAATAACAACAAAATAAATTCAGGATTCTGAATCTCAGAAAAAGGTTATACCTGAGCCATCACTCTTGCGTGGTCCTAAAGAGTTCAGGTGAGCGAAGAGTGGAAAATAAACTATGGAAAATGAAACATCACGTAACATAGTGGCAGCTGTCCCGCGGTATAAGCCCACAATACCCTTTTCACGAAGCAGATTTAGGGTGATTGATGTTGCAGAGATTTTTGGAATGTTTGCTGTTTGTCCACCTAAAAGTAAATCATGAACCATATGAATTTTTATATATGAATAATCTTTTTTCCTAAATAATTCATTAAGTCAAATATAAGTATAAAAAAACATGTATACCTAAACATCACATATATGTGTACACAGCTACAATGTCTGAGCACCATATGTGTTAATATTTCTGCACATAGCAACAGCAGATTAAAGCAGAAGTTAAGTTTTAAATGTTACGGTAATATACAGCACACCTAACAAATAAAGTTCTTACAACTTTGTAATTACTGACAACTACTCTCAAGTTTTACCTTACATTGGTAGCCCTTCTTTCCTTCTATTCATATTTCTAAATGTACATAAACAAAAGTATATAATGTAGAGAAACTATTCTTTAACTATAAATTAATGCTCACTAGAAATTTGCTTAATGGATATTCTACTCTGTTTATTAAAGCAACAGTATTTCTAAACTTTAGAACAAACACATTTATTGATGATTCTTACCACTCACCCTTTCCAAGTGAGAGGAAATTTGAACATGGCAAAGATCACAACAGAAATCAATAAGCTTTATCATTTAACAACCAAATAAACTTACTGGCCATTGCCTGAGCTGCAACACGACCAGCATCTTGTAACTGGATCTTTAAAAGTTCCATTGGAGTAGTCACCACAATCTGGCACAATCCAGCCAATCCACCAGCCATCATCTCACGATGTATAGGGAGCTTACTATGCAATACAGAAAAACACACTAAAACTGTACTGTCAGTGTTTCAAAGTAATCTAATCAGAGAACCTATTTCAAAACGCTAAATAAGCATGACACATGAATTTACAGAATTTGCTGCTATATATC
>JAUUDW010258278.1:0-13911 GCA_032361385.1 Panulirus guttatus | reverse complement strand
TAACTTTTGATGAAACACAAGGCTCGGTCGTTATAGTAAATCTTTTTATGAAATACTTGTAGATTTGGGCCCTGCTGGCCCTCACCTGCTAACTCCTGTGGAATGCCAGAAATTACACAACACACACCAAAGACACAGTCAAATGCAGATGCTTACCAGCAGGTCATTAACCTTTAGGCTTGCACTTACTCTGAGGTGACACTCCTACAACAGTGTCGTAGAATGGCAGAATGCTGTTGTTTAGTGGTACATTTAGTGACCCCTCAGCCATCTTCCTCCTTGAACCTCCCATATTGCCAGCATAACTTTCTTGATCATCAGTAACATATTTTCTTGAAACTATATTACTCCAGCAGCCAGCAGTTTCTGTCCTTCCAAGGAAATAGATGAATTATTGGCATCTGCGTGTATGGAGTTAGTTGTGCATCTGGCAACTTCCTCAGCGTGTATGCAGATATAACCACCCTACCCCCGTCATTTTCCTCTTCACACCTTCTATATTGCCAGCATAGCTCAACAATGACATATTTTCCAGAAAATGTATCAGCCCAACTATTATTTGCCAAGGAAATGGGTGAATTATATTTGATGTTTAGTCGTGTGTCTAGCAACTTCCATGGTTTGCCTATAGACAGGACTTCCTTTTTATAGGTATAGATGTAAGTAATCTGAAATTAGGCACAATTACCAGCCTCAGATTTTGCTGATGATACACAAGGAGGATAAAGGATATCTGAGAATGATTATAAAAGTACTGTTTCCCAAAATGACAGAAAAATAATCAACTTGGGTATGGGGTTGTATGTAGAATTTGCTCTACATAGTAGTTTTGAAGTAATACATTTTAGATATGAAACAAAGAGATACATCGCAGGATTTAGAAAGGAGAAAGGGCTGGTGGAGGTTTAAGGAGAGAATGACTTGTCAGTTCTTTTCAGTGATTTGAAATTTTCTTAAAAGAGCTGCTTAAAAAGCAACAAGTGTGGGAATTCACTGGAAGAAGCTCTCATTACAAATCATCAGAAGCTTTATTTACCCTTCCTTATATGCCAGTGAGACCATGTTTTGAATTTGTCATTCAGTTTTGGTTTCCACAGTATCAATAAGATCATGATAGACCGAAATGAATTCAGAAAGGAATAACAGAATTATTACCATGGCAGAGAAACAAGCCATATGGAAATGGTTTAAACAAAATAAGGGGAAGGTTCCACTCAGACTTAAGACAAATTTTTGAAGTACTCTGTGAAATTAGGTACCACTGATATATGTACTCTGTTCTTAGGGGACATGGTTATCAGAAACTCTAGTTTTCAGTACAGGGAAGTTTTTACAGTGACCAGTGAAATAAGCTGCTCATTAGTGCTATAAATGACTGATGTTGGTGTAGTGCTGCATATAATGGTTACTTGAATGATTAAAGACTATCACTGAGAAATAATGCAAACATTATCACGAGACTATTCCATTATCAGAATATAGCTAAGAGAATGTTAGTGGGAGCAGTGGCCATGACTCTTTGTGTGTGTATATTTAATTACCTATTTGCACAGTAAGGATAGGGAGTTCTACACTTGTGGGGCAGTGTCACTTGAACTTTCTCTACTCTCATACAGCTTTTTAAACTTTTTTGAATGCCAACATTCACAATTTCTTCACTTGTGTATTTCATTCCTCTACTAGTCTTTACTTCTGGTAACAAATAACTTCCCTACTTTTTTATGGCCTATGGTAACTGTTTTTGCATCTTTCACACAACTTTTTATTTTTCACACACACACACACAGTTTGTATTTACCTGTTTGTGCTATATGGGGAGGAAATTGTACACTTGTGGAGGTCTCATCTTGTGTATGATCCTTACCTCACATTTCCATATAAATTATTTTGCATTTATGTATTAGCGTTCAGGATATTGTAGAAGTATATTACAGCAGATTTACAAAAAAAAAAATTCTCTGGTATTTGTGAAATGTTCAATCCATTAATGTAATCTCTTCTGACGTGAAGCTGTAATTTTTATCACTTTTTTCTGTAGAACTCTTTGAAAGTGCATATTAGATTGAAAAGTGCGTTCGTTAGGTCAAAATAACACAAATAGGCAAGACTAATCTCACTGCATAGCTACACTGTTTAAATCTAACATATCGGTTGACATATAATCTTACTTCTCTTAGGGGGTTTTAGCTGTGATTTTGCCATCCCATGGAGGTTCTCTGGCATAATTAGTCATTATCATAGGTTAACAGATGTCACAAAAGTAAGAAGGCATTCAAAGGCATTACCTAATATTGGAGGCATGATGCACTTGTCGGTGAACATTGGTAAATTACAGCCATGTGACTGGCATTTTTTCAGTGGCTGACAGTACACTGCATACATTGTAAAGAAAAATAGTGCAGAAGATTAGGTTTGTGGTTTCTTTGTTGTAATACAGACATTTCTTGGCAATAGGTAGACCATGAATGCCTCTCATAAATATAGCAAATATGTTTCAAGGTTCACTAACCTTATTTTATTATCATAATATGATTTTGTTTTACTAGATCACTTAGTACAATAGTGTATATTGTCAGTATTGGGGGTTAGTTAGTGTACTGTAGCTTTCTCGTGTTGATATATCAGTGAACTCTTTAGTCGTTTTACATTTGTTTGATACTAGAATCTTGGATATGGTTGATTACTTAAGAGAAATGTTCATGGGCTCCTTGCTCAGAATTCAAATCTGGGGCAGAAGAATCAGATACATGTTATATCTGCATTTGGAAAACTTCATTCCATTTGACAAAAGTACAGTTTAGATAAACACACCTTTAGAATTGCATTTGATGAAGCTTATTTGTTATTTTCTTTCCATTTCATTGATTTGGTTGAATTTTCATTTGTGATGCCAGTTACATTTCTGTTTCTCATGAAGTAGCTTATTTCGAAGTGATTATTAGCATATGATATAGTGTTAGTCGGAAAAGTTTTCACAAATATCTTAATGCGTTGTGCATTCACTTCATTTGCTTTTGGCATATATATGCAGTGTATGCTGTATTATATATGTATTTTGTTATTCCTTTATTAATTGTGATTTTGAATTTATTATTTGATGAAAGGAACACACAGGCTACATTTTTTTTTTTTTTTTGAATATTGATTGATTAATTCATTGATGGATTACCATTGGTAAATGAATGAATGGATACAAGTGATTGTATAGGACATCTAGTTGGGAACATGTAATAGTTCTTGTGTATTTTGTAGAAAAGAATTGTGCCTCAGATTGACTTACTATTCTTATTATTCTTTGGCTTCTTACACAGTCATAAATTATTGTTTTGCCTCTGGCTTCCAGTCTTTCCTGAAGCTGTGAAATAAGAACATTTTAGTTTGAGAAATATTGGTATGATCTGTCCAAATGATGTAGACAAGATTATGATATTAACATAAGAACCTAAATTAATTATGATCTAGTTTTAGAGTGCCCTTTTGATTGAGCACTCTACTGAAGTGAAAATGCTTAATGAGTAATGCTCTCTTGACCTCCAGTTTCACAAGGACAAGGGAAAAGTCCTTTTGTACTTTTACAAGCTTCTTTGATTCAACCAGGTGTCTCTTTGATATTAATATTCCTTGGGTATGTTCTGAAACATATTCTTGTTCAGGTGGATAATTTGCAGAAGTAGCAATCCCTGACATGCTTGAATGATGCCTGTTTGTACATAGATAAGCAGTCACTTATTGTCAACACTTTGGACCCCATTGATCAGACAATATTTTCCATCTTGTATTGAATGCAACCTGTTTGTTTGATCATAAGTTTCTTGTGGTGATGTGTTTTTAAGTCAGATTGGGACTTTTCTTTGTGTGCATTCTTTGTGTTTTTGCTGAATAAAGCATGTATTTGATGTATATGTGCACCGTATCTTGCATGGTTTTTCATCTGTGTCCCAATGTGTGGAACGGATGCTCTGTATGTTTGAATAGACTGTCATGGTCTTGTTTGGTGAGACTGACTAGACACCATGTATTGGTGTTATCTAACTTGTTTGCTTATGGTTTTGGATTTCTTTAAGGTATACACTGACAGCAAACATGCTAAGTTGGTAAATTTTCCTAGAATGGGAAAGTTAACTATATTTGGTTCATGTTTGCAATTGTAAGCCTTATAACAAACCTAGAATTACATTAGGAGAAATGCTGATCAAACAATAGAGTATTTTGAAGTGAAAATTTCATATAATGGGAATATGTTGATGAGATATGAATATGATCAGCATTATCCTTCTTTGTATCTTTAAGTCTTTTCTCCACAGACTGTTAGAAATATTTGAGCAGAGAGATGAACACTGGAATCATTCCATGATTACTTGTTCCTAAAAAATGGTTCAGTATCAAATGAAAAATACTCGACAAAGAAAGGATTTATATGTTATTATTGTATTTATTTTTGCCCTGATGGATGAGAAGACTATATGAGATATAATCACTGCATCTTATTTGTTGTTTTGGCAGCACATATTCTTATTTCTTCATTTTACTCATACGACATGAACTTGGGGTTATCCAAGAGTTACTTAGTTGGCATAAATGTAATGGTTAGATCAGACCTCCTGCTAGTATTTAAACAGTATTTGACCCTGGGTGTGAAGTGCACTACAGTTTACGATTTTTAAGGATATTGATATTAATGCAGCACTGTTATTTGAAGCTTCATAAATTCCTGGTCATAATCGCATGTGGTTATAAGTAAAGTCCTTTGGGTGACCACTTTCCTTTTCGATTCCTTCTAAATTTAGACATAGCATGTGTGTAGAAACAGATTTTGATAATTTCCTTTCATGCTACGTCAGTCCTTAAAAGTTTTTAGATCTATTTTAAAACTAATCTTTTGACCTGGACATGTTGAATAAAAACTTAAGAAAATGACACCATTGCCCTCTGGTGACTTGATTTAATGCAAAGCATTTTAAGTACACTGAAACAGTTCCTGCTGAGATATACGACTTTTGTTGTTGTTGACTGTCACATATATTATGAAACTGTTATTAAATGCTAATATGAATCCTTATTGAATGGCAGTAAAATATATTTTATCCCTGGGATTTTGATGCATTTGAAATAAAACTTAACCATCATGATTGTAACAGAAAAGGAAGATAGAATGTTTAAGTTAAGAATACTTGGATTTGTCATATATTGTTTTATTATCATTTACATATTTGAACCATTAGAGGTATGTAGATGCACACTTTATTTTAAACTTCATCCCTCAAAATTAGTTACAGTACAATATCATAACATTTTAATCTATATGTTCAACAACTGAAAATAGACATTTGTTTGCAGCATTGTCCAGTGTTAATGATTTTATGCTTTGGTGATATTCATCACCTGATATTTTCTTTGCTCTCCCATAATCAACTGATCATTTATTTCAAGTGGTTTTCATCTTGAAAAGCCATATTTTTATTTGAATAATGGGTCCATGTTACCTGTTTCATAAGGAAAGCTACCAAAGGTCTGACAGATCTTTTCAAGTAACACAAAAATTTTAGTGAGATCATTACACAACTCTTTTTAAAGACATGACTTGACTGAGTAAGTTGAATGAAGTAAGTTGTGTTTGTATCAGTTTCATTTTGTAAGTATGTGCTGTCACTTACAGAAAATTAGAAAAGTACATTTCTTTGTATTCTATCTTGAAGAACCGAGTTTTACTAGAAATTCAGGAGCTTACTCTTTCCAAAAAAGAAACCAAGGCTGAATGTTGTTTAGATTTTTTAAGAATATCAGTGCAGCTCCATAAGCTAATTAATAAAGTCTCATAACCACCATCATTTCAGTTCAAGGGAAAGAATTTTCATCCCCCATAGGATTAAAAAAAATCCACTTAATTTTTCAGTCGTTGATGTTTAATACTAGCCAGCCTCATTAAAGAGGTTCTCTATGTGTTACACTTTCTCAGAAAAAGTGGCTTTTTTCTTGATAGGCATAAGAATTTTTCTTATGCAAGTTGTTGAAGGTTGAAAATCATAGTTAATTGCATATTAGGTGCGATTAACATTTGGATTATAGAAGTTCTTTGATAAAAAAGATTTTGATACTTTAATAGAGTGAAAGGAACTCTTTGATATAGATAAGTATTACCTTAGTATGATGTTCAGTTGAATTTGAAGTTGAGCTACTATCAGACTGGGTCATGATGGGCATAGATAAGAAAGAGATCTGGTTGTGAAATCAGCAGATTGTTTATTGAACATGCTGAAGACTTTAGAGTAATTATTCTTCATTTAGTGTTGAGTTGCAATCCCTTGTTCCCATTTATCATGTCTTTTACTTGCTTTAGATTTTTTAACTACAAAAAAAAAGTACCTTACTATAGTCTTTGATAATGTTAGGAGTATTGAGCTTAGTATAATTGAGCTGGTTTGTGATGTATAGATTTTTGGGGTATTGCAAATAACCCAGATTTTGTTTTAAATCAGTTCAGAAACCATACTTATTAGAGACTTATGTTACTCCTGCCATTGGAAGGGTGAAATCAGTAATAATATATATAACAGTATTCTGCTTAAATGATTGCCAACCTCCTGTGCAATATATAAGTTTGTGTGCAGCCTTAAAATGAGTACAGTAAAATCTGATAATACTATGGCAAGAGAAATCGTACTAACTGTCTCCTGTGCAATATATAAGTTTGTGTGCAGCCTTAAAATGAGTACGGTGAAATCTGATAATACTATGGCAAGTGAAATTGTACTAACTCTTTCCTTAGGAAATTAGTCAACTGTTCATATGCCAAAGTGTCACTTGTCTAATTTAGGCTCCGCATCTCAAGTTTTATTGCACAATATTTACTACAGAGGTTGTTGGCTTGCTTCTTGCTACATACCTTTACAGTATAACAAAATTAACCTGATATGCTGCAGTGAAGTACAGTTGAAGACTTGAGAGATATATCAGGAGTACAATATATTTATGGAGATAGGTTTCATTTTGTAATTTAGATTCATCTATGGAAGCTATGTCACATCAGCCAATCTTGTTAACTGATTACGGTGGTTTTGCCTTTCACAGAAATTATTGTAATAACATGGAAACACCACATCTTCCTCATTAGTCAGGGCTGCTAATATGTTTTATTTGATCTACTGTATCTCATAGCCACTTTTTAACTGTGTTCTCTCTCATGCTCAGGTAACTTTGTGTGACTATTCTGGATTCCTTGTTCATTTGTGTATTTTTCTTATTGCTGTATTGGTACACCATAATCATTTATTTATTTTTTATGAAATTTACTAGAAGTCTTTTCACAATTTAGAAGATTCAAATTAACAAGGATTACCTCTGGTATTCTGGCTGTATAAGAGATAGCACATTCATATACACAGTAAATGAAGACGGTTGGAAAGCAGTTAATTGTGGTTTCAAGAGTTATTTTGGGACATTTATATATATGTTTGGGACACCTTCCCCTTTTAACACCAACTTCTTGCGAGGCTTATGACTTGGGAGTTTCCAGGAGTTCATTTGCAACCAGTAGTTGTCCGTTGTATGATGTGTGTCTATGACTGTGCACGGTGGTAGCTACGTTCATGAAGAATTCTCAGTTTTCTCCCTAAAATGGTATCAGTGCCTTTTTCTGTTGAAATGGTAATCTGCTCTTCTGTCACACCACAGTGACCTACATTTTTCTATAGTAAGTTTCCAAGCAATATTTTTATTTAATTTCAAAGTTGATGAGACAGCTCTAACATGAATGTTTTAATTGCTTGCCTTTCTTTTGCTATAGGTAAATATAGAGATTAGTGGAAGTGAGGCTTATTTTGACAGACGGAAGTCCCATCAGTTGTATATCAGTATTATGGACTGAGCTATTTTTAGCTCAGTGTACATGAACGTAGGTACTCTACTGTGCTGCTCAAGACAGGGCTAGAAAAGTGCATGAATATTTTAAGTGCATAGGTGCTGCTTGTTGCATGGAAGAGTTCTTCTATCTTTAGCTGGTATACATGATGAGAGTAGTGTTTACTGACAGTAGATGGACCTGCAGCAGGATTGTTTTAAGGAAAGCTGAGCATCATTGTATGCAGGTACATAAACTGTGGTATGGTTCAACCTGTGTGTTAGGTAAGCTTGCTTTCTCTCTTGTGCTTTTAATGGAAACTGCTATTGTTTTTCAAAAGAATAAAAACAAAATAATATTGACATTCGGACATAATCATGATGTAGGTGTCTTGATGGACTTCAGTATTATTGACCAGTTATAACGGAATATCCTCATGCTGAAAATCTTGTTATTTATATGTTGGGTAAAGTTTTCACCAGAATCTATGTGAGGACTAGGTATCCTTATTATTGTTATTGTGCGAGAAAGTGTTCACACATTTTTGATTAATATTTTTTACTTCACAAGAGGATGTCAGTTGAACCTCATTTAACTGCTTTTTAGTAGTAAAATGCAAATTTTTAGTCATTGGGATAAGTTACTTTAATCATGTTTTTAAGCAATATTGAGCATGAAAGTATTGCTAAGTGTTCTGAAACTATGCTGTCCATGACTCAGGGCAATTGACAAACTGTTTCACATGCTACCAACAATCATGAATATGACCAAATGTTACCAGTATTCTCAGTATAACATTAGTACCACTTTGGCTCCTTTGTCTTAGTGGGTACTGTGTGTCCTCCAAGGGGATGTTATTGACTGAGCCAAAAGAATTTCCAATTTCTTTGCATGTTTTGCTCAGTATTCTCAGTTTGGAAAAGAAAGTATTTGAATTTTGCATTGTAATTTACAGTATTGAGATTTACTGTCATAGGCCTCTTCCCAAGTATAGTTACATGTCCCTAGAAACTTTATTGTCTTACTTAAAGAGGTGAAACATTATATGTGCATTCAGTGAACAGTTGGCACAAGTCATATCTTCATACTTTTTTAAGTGCAGTTTGAGCATTCCAGCCAATTGACTAACAGTTCCTGAGATGATCTCGGGGATCATATGATTTATTCTTGCTTCTGGGTAGAGACCTGTCTCAGTTACCTCTTAGTAGTTTGAGGAGAATCTGTATTAGTCATTTTACATTTAATTCTAACCTTCTGGCTAGCTTGGTCTAAAGATTAAAGTTTTGAATAGCTTTATTCAGTATCTTTCTTGTAAAATATAATATTAGCAACTCAGAAACAAATGTAATCATGTACTTTGTGTAAACTATGCATAGTTTGTAAAGATGACTATATTTTGAGTAATAAAGATTATATTGCAAGTAATTGCCTTTGTGTTGGAATTTATTTTAGAACTATTAAAGGTGGAAACAGAAATAATTATAGTAAGAGTTGCCTCTGATAGAAATGAGTAAATGTTCCTTCAGAAATCTATTAGTTATAAAATCTCTTGAAATAACTTAATATTATAAACCAAAGAAACCTAAATTACAGTGTAGTGGTCATATCCTTAGTAAATTGTTATTTTGTTAAAAGATGATTTAGCTCCATATTAGCCAGATGGTTTCTGTTGATGTTAATGAACATGATGAACTACATTCTTTTCCTGGAAAATATAGAAACCCACTTAATGCAGTTTTTCCTCTGTAATTTTTGTCTTGATCATTAATGAATTTCAATAAAGTAATTTATCATTCAAAATGAAACTTAATTGTAATTGATTAAGAACTGGTATTGATTAGGATTTTTTATGATTATATTCTATTTGTGTTGTATTATGTAAATATGATTAGATTACATGCTATTATATTTCATTTTTTGTAGAGTATGAAAATGATCCTTTGATGGATACATATCATCTTTTTACATATCCAACACAAATAGTTCACGTTCAAGATCTGCACTTGTAGATATAGATATTGTTTTTAATTTTTGAAGTATATTCCATTTCCTCTTTAGCTACTTTCTTGACAAGCATTCTGTTGAGCCCTAGATGATGTCAATAAGTCTCTTTTATCATCCTTTGTTTAAAGAGTAACAGCTCACTCATCCAGATTTTACAAGTGACCCAAGTTATTAAAGATGTTTTGTATGTAATCATGTTTTTATAAATGATGGAAACACTGAAAAAATAGTCATACAGTTGAAAGAAGTGGTGCAATTCAAAACAAGATTATTTGTACTTGTCAGATAAGAATATTGTTTTTTAGTCATAGAATATGTTGAACACATACTTTCTTGAGCCCAGTGAAAAATTTTGTCATTTAACTGGATTGAACTTTGATTTTTCAATGGATTCGTTTTTCCTGCAAATCACCATCATTAGTAAAAGAAGTAAGATATCAGGACGGTGCAGTTTTGCCATCTTTTCTTAAGGAAGCAAGCACCTCAGCTGGTTCATATGCAGACCATAAAAATTTATGATGATATGTTATTTTAATGATGTTTCAAATTTATATGCTGTTTTATTAATCAGCAACATTTTGTGAAGTACTTAGCATCACATCAGTGACAATTCTTCGTTGACGTTCATTGAGTAATAGAAGTTTACATGATGGTAATGACACAGTGGTCGTTCAGAAGTACTTGCATACATAGGATATTGGCATTCCTACTTCAGCAGCTGAATATATAATGGCTATAATACATGAAAGACTGGGAGACAGGATCTGAACATGCCTCATCATCTCGTGCAAAATGAAGACACTGCTGATTTATTTTATTTTAATCATTTGAGTAGATATACAGCAAACTTACATTTTCTTCTGGTGGCTCTCGCTCGTGCATGATAAAGTCTGCTACTTAGCATTTCATTGTCGTGTAAGTATAGTTTGAGTAGTTGTGATGAAAATGATGCCTGAAATTTTGACATATCATCATACATTGTTAACCCAGATATTTCAGATATACTCATAAAGTTTGTAAATACGTATACTTTATTTTGTCAGCCAAATCTTTCAACTGTGTAGTTTGTAACTTAATTTTCTGAAACATATAATGGATGAGTTAGCATGTTTGCCTAAGTATGGAAAAGGTGAGATTTTTGAACATCTTGGAGAAATTCCTGTTGATTGGTTTCTATAAGGGTGGTTCATTCATGATTCATCTTTTATCCATTAATTAAAAAAATTTGAGACTTATTGATTCCACATCTAAGGCTCATACTCACTAATCTTGGCATAAAACTTCCCCTGCAGTTGATGCTGATGAAATACGCCGACTTGGTAAGCGGTTCCGTAAATTGGATCTCGATAATTCGGGTTCTCTTTCTGTGGAGGAATTTATGTCACTGCCAGAACTTCAGCAGAACCCGCTAGTCCAGCGTGTCATTGATATATTTGATGCAGATGGCAATGGAGAGGTAGACTTTAAAGGTAAGGTGGCCATTAATAGGTCGAAGCAACCCATTTAATCCATTTATGTTTGATCCTTAACCTTCCAAGAAAATATTATTTCCACGAAATATTGTTAATCAGAAACAAACATATTACAAAACCCAGACTAAACTGCAAAAACAAGTAACCATTGCAGGAAAGAGAAAGTTATCATTTCAGTATCTTGAAGTAAGTGAAGTTCACTGTGTAAGTTTTCAACTCTTGAATTCACATATTTTCAAAATCTGTTTCTCCAATTATTAGATGATTTTCAGAAAAATATGATTTTCTGAGAAGTACATACGACAGTATTTTGTTTGCATTCTTTGGACTTTAATGTGTACTTTTAATGGTTTTCAGTGAGTTGGATAAATTTACTCTCAGTTGTAACTTAATTGATAAATACCTACAGAAAATGTTAGGTAGATTTTTGGTTGGCAGCCACCAACCAGAGAGGTTTATTACCCACCTGGGTATGAGGAGTGTTAGTTATGGCTGCGTATTGAGCCAGCAGTTCACCAGGTATCAAGTTGCACTCCTCTGACTGAAGTAGCTGTCTTTTCTTTATCCGTCACCCATACGTGGACTGCTGGCATTCTGTCCTTAAACATAGAGCCTCTCCTTGTCACACATAACACTTGAAAACACCAAGAATTCAAAAGATTTAGATATCTATTGTATGATATATAACTATGTGCTAGAGTTTTTGTGATAAGGTCCTAAAATGCCCATATACGTAAGTATGTACAGTTTTTGCATTCATGTTCCTTCAGTCAGGGTCTATGTGTATGGTGTATGTTTGAGCTGGGACGTTATTTGTAAGGAAGATATGCATGGTATGTTATCCTTTGGTATTCACGAGTATGTTTTATGCCCTCTAATAAGCGAATATAACCCAGAAGTTTTGGGGAGTTGCCCTCTGTTAGCATTGCATCATTATTGTTTATTCACATTTGATCATTTGATTGATTATGCTGTAAGTTGCCATTCAACTGCATGGCTTTTTAACTCTTGCATTTTGATACTGATATTATTGGTGTGCTATTATACGCCAGAAGTTTTGTAATGAGCTGCCAAAATTTGTATATAATGGTATGTCTGTGTATTTGCTCTTTTTTTTTTTTTTTCAGTGTATGATACAATATTTGAGTATTCATTTTTATTTGTAGGCAAGTTACTTATATTATATTACCCTGTAGTATTGATAAGCATGTTTAAATCCTCTTAAGAGCATATATAAGCCTGAAGATTTAAAGGGCTGCCATTTGTTAGCGTGCTGTGTGTAGTGTCCATTTAAGATTGAACAGCTGACTGATTACATAACACTTTTTAAGGAAATTTTACTTTTTTTTCCTGGGTAGTAAGTGCTATTTTCTAATTGATTAAGTCTAAAAAGTGTAGAAAATGGCTATTATTCCCTTAAAAGTCTGGTTTTGTGATCAGGACAGTGATATTCTGAAATTTACCTATTTATCAGAACATTCCAGATAGATTCAGTGCAGAGTAGCTGGTACAAAACTTTATTGAAGTTTCCAGTGATATAAATAGTAGTATAAATATAAGGGCCTTATGTCAACCAGTTTAGTTTAGATCTAACTGCTTAAGTGGATACATATACATACATTTTTCTGAGATGGCATCTAGAGGCTGGAAGCATCTGGCAGACGCATTTTGCTATGTCTGTGGTCACTGTATCATAACAAGAGCAAAAAATTACGCTGTGACTGCATCTGCTGAGATGTGTGAGGCCTACAAGGCATATTTCGGCATGCCTGTCGGGGATCAAGACAAATTCTGGACACCTCATTTCACCTGCAAACTGAATTCTCTATGGGGATGAACAACCTCAGGTGGGAGCCACTGGTGGACCTGCGGAAAGTGTTGATGCCGCCACTGCACTTAGAATTAGGCCTTATGAAACAGATTATCAAAGCTGTAGATAAGGAGTCTGCAACCTTCAGGTACCTTCAAGACTTCTTCCCCAAGCTGTATGGGGCAAAGGCCAAAGCCAGTGTCTTTCTCGGACTACTGATAAAGAAGATTCTGGAGTGCAAGGAATTCCCCAAGAAGCTCACTAGGAAGGAGAAAGCTGCTTGGTACAGCTTTTGTCACAGTGGTTTAGGGCTTCCTGGGCAATCACAAAGCCAAAAACTATGTGGAGCTGGTTGAGACTGGTGAAAAACTGTGGCAAAATGGGCTGCAGGATGTCCCTCAGAGTCCATATTCTTGACGCTCACGTTGATAAATTCAAGGAGAACATGGGAGCGTATTTGGAGGAGCAAGGCAAGCGCTTCCACCAGGATATACTGGACTTCAAACACTGCCATCAAGGAACATATAACGAGAACATGATGGGAGATTATATTGGGGGTCTGATTCATGAAAGGGATTTAAAGTACAGTCGTAACTCTCAAAAAAGTACTCACATCTAAATCTTTTGTGATCACTTTTGTTTAACTTTAGTGTAAATACATGTTAATTTTGATTCATAAGTTGTTGTTTTTTTGACTTTATGTGAATAAAAATGTGCAAATTCATCCGTTGTCCTATTGGTAATAGATGAATTTAAAAATATCACTGTCCTGGTCACAAAAGCATAGT
>JAUUDW010258167.1:0-13912 GCA_032361385.1 Panulirus guttatus | reverse complement strand
GTCGTTCTCAAGAGGTCGTACCGTCGTCCTTAAGGGTCGTACCGTCATCCTTAAGGGTCGTACCGTCAGGCTCAAGGGGTTGTACCGTCATCCGTAAGGGATGTACCGTCAGGCTCAAGGGATTAAGTCCTGTAACCACCTCTCCCCTGGAGGTCCTCTCCCCTGGATTGGTCTCCCTACCTATACAATGGGTCATTTGCATCTCTCTCTCTCTCTCTCTCTCTCTCTCTCTCTCTCTCTCTCTCTCTCTCTCTCTCTCTCTCTCTTGTGGACGGTTGTTTGTCTCTCTTATATTCCTTTGGAGGTACTTTGCGACCACCACTTTGTTGGAGTGTGGGAGCTCGAGTGTGTTGTTTGTTCACGTCGGATCATCTCTTGTTTGTGGGAGCAGTTGTTTGTAGGTGATGAGGACATGTCTTGGAAATCATTTTTCTTCATCTGATTAGCAGTCAGTGGATGACTATTTCCGTACCTTTTCCCGTGGAGCCGTTCGTTACATCCTGAGATTTCTTGGTGGTTCTTTGATCAGCTGTTGTTTGCGGTCTGTGGTGGATGGTTCACGAGTCGTCCATCAGTGAACGGACCAGTGTAAACTGATCACTCTGCTCTCGTCGACGAACGAGTTTACCTCACTGTTGACGCGATGTGTCAATTGCTGACGAACGCGGGTGGTGAGCAGACGACCATAAACTGACGCACGAAACAGCCAACGGACGTATATATATACGTGTGGGTCTCTGTGCCAACAACAAGCAGGTTTAAGATCATGATGTGCTCCCTCCACTGTGTTGAGGAACTCTGAGCCTGACCCATACGTGGACACACACCTGAAACGACACACACCTGGTGTGGTTACAGTGGGGGGTAGATGACTGGCGAACACCTTAAACGATCCTGTACAAACTGGGCGGGATTTCAAGCCCTCTGATCGGGACCCCGCGAACAGCTTGGGATTACATTGGTCAAGAGGCGAGGAGTGATGATTTCAGGATTCTCTGTCCTGGTGACCGAATCCACCACTTGTAACCGCAGTTCCTTTCCAGATAAGTGGTGATATTCGCTGAAGTACTACTATGCGACCGTAGTTAAACCTACAGATACCTGGGTCTCTGTGATGGCCCTTGGAGTTAGCGTCACGGGCCGCCCGAGGTCGAACGCATAGGTTCCAATCCTGGTTTGCGACAGTCGGTGGTCTACAGTCAACCCAGCTGTTCATCCACTCTTAGGGGTTGGTCAATCATTTGCCCGGCTTGATCATTCAGGGTCGTATCGTCGTGCTCAAGGGTCGCACCGTCGTGTTCAAGGAATCAAAATACTAGCTAGTTACATGTCAGACACGGAACTGCCAATCTGATCGCAATTTTCTCTTACTTTTCCTGTAGCTTCACAATTTCCGCAGGACCACAATGTCTTCAGTTTATTGTAAGGTTCTCAAGAGAGCCGTTCGGGTCTTCCGTCTGTATCTGTTGCCATAGAGTCTAGGATCCTGACGAGGCAGCAGGTGGTAGAGGAGGTCTTCCGGAACCTGACGAGGCAGCAGGTGGTAGAGGAGGTCTTCCGGAACCTGACGGGGCAGTAAGTGGCAGAGGAGGTATTCCGGAACCTGACGAGGCAGTAGGTGGCAGAGGAGGTCTTCCGGAACCTGACAAGGCAGTCGGTGGTACAGGTCTTCCAGAACCTGACGAGGCAGTAGGCGTTAGAGAAGGTCTTCATGTAACCAAAATGCTAAAAGTATCATGTTGGCGTTGGCCGTGTCAGCTCATCTGACCACAGAAGATTCACAGTGTAAAGCTGGGCATCAGGGCTGACGAGAATGGATCGTAACTCACCGAGAGATTGTGGGCTTCATGACTTCGAGACTGGGGAAGGACACGAAGTCTGCTAATATACGGGGCATCCTGACTGCTGGAGGGGAAGTACTGGTGATGAGGCAGAGGGAGTTTAGCTAGCTCAGGGGAGAAAACTCACTGTACAGTCCCGTAAGTAAGCCAGTGAGTGCAGTGGGACTCATATGTACCTTAAGGCTCTGTGTGTGAGTGTGAGTGTGTGTGTGTGTGTGGTGGAAGCGAGGATGAGGAGGGGCGCCAGTGTGCGTGGATCGCCACCTTAATCGTTCCTTCATCCCCTTGCGCTTCGTCCGGCCATCCACCCAGCTCTTCCCTCACTTGAACGGTGAGGAACATCTCTCCTCAAGTGCTCCTTCCTTACTCATCACTTTCATGATTCATCCACTCATCTTTTACTCACTGTTTTCATCCATCATCAAGCCACTTCACCACTACTCTTCTCCCACGTACTCTCTCCTTCTCCCTCACACCATACTTCCTCCCATACCTCAAAAAAATGAGTCCATTAATAGATAAAGATAACTATTACTGTCCTCCAGCAAGATAACTTCATCATAAACCAGCAGCTCTCCTGTAATCTGGCATTCCCACGTCGTTATCTGGCATTCCCACGTAACTCCCATGTACCTGACGAGGTCCCTCCCGTCATCTGGCTTTCCCACGTACACCCACGTACCCCATAAATCCTCCCAGCGGTAAGATTACGCCCATATTAATGTCAACCGCCACAACCTACTATGAAAACGCGTCTGATTTATTTTCTTACGAGGTATAGATCAGCTGTAAGGTCACCCCTGCGTCTCTACTCCAACGGGTAATTCAGGTTAATCGCGACGTCCCACTTATCGAGATACGAGGAGAGTTGTTTCAATATGCTCGGCCTGGCTGAGCAGGTGGTTATTGGCCATTAACCACCTGAGCACCACGACGATGATGGTACGACCCGAGCCTCAAGGATCAGGAGCGACCGAGCCATCAATAGCGAGGGGGCGCACAACATCGAAGCGTCGCGCTCGAGGGTCGTACTAGTCTTCCCTTCAAGGGTCGTGGGTGGAGTCGTGCCGAGCAGGTTGGACTGGCCGACTCTCCCTCTCTGCTGACCACGGACGCACAGGACCTCGACCAGTTTTTGTCGGGAGCTGCGTTATAAAAACCGAGATATTTGTCATTACTGACGATGAATGGCAACTAAACCGATGCTCCCCATGTTTCTAATATCCCCCCACAGACCGACCCGAGTGTTCATCATCCTATACTCTGCCCCCCCTCCCCCGTTCCCCCGCCGCTTGATATACTCACCGAGGGTTTAAGTATACCCATCATATTTCCATCATGATAAAAACACACACACAAAAAACATATGCTATCATTCAGGCTCGTCAAGATGAAGGCTCACAGAGCCTTCAAACGTTATCTTCCCCTCCCTCTCTGGTAGACGTGTGTTTATGGAAACATAAATTGTGGTTCATACCAGTGCTGGTGAGGCAGGCGTTGACGGTGACGGACGGGAGGAGCATGATGGAAGACGTCAATAGATAAATCATTCGTCCAACACCTGAACCATCATAGCCGGGCCTGCTGCTCCTCCTTCTGCCCCTACTGCTGCTGGCTGCTGCTGGGGTAGTACTTCCGCAGTCAAGGCCGGGCTAAATGCCTGGCTAGATGCCTGGCTATATGCCTGGCTGGATGCCTGGCTAGATAGCTGTCTAGATGCCTAGCTGGATGCCTGGCTAGATGCCTGGCTAGATAGCTGGCTAGACGCCTAGCTGGATGCCGGGCTAGATGCCTGGCTAGATGCCGGGCTAGATGCCGGGCTAGATGCCGGGCTAAATGCCGGGCTAGATGGCTGGCTAGGTGCCTGGCTCGATGTCTGGCTTGATGTCTGGCTAGATGCCTGGCTAGATGGCTGGGTCAATGTGTTTAAACTCGACGCATGTTTCTCTTACTCGACCATCATCCCTAACAACAACACAACCAACATCAACACCACCATCAGTGGCTGTTGTCACCTGTTGCTTCACTCATAGCTGCCTCATTCACTGTTGCTTCACTCACTGTTGCTTTACTCACTGCTGCCTCACTCACTGTTGCTTTACTCACTGCTACCTTACTCTTGCTTCACTCACTGCTGCATCACTCACTGTTGCTCTTTCCCTACTGCTTCACTCACTGTTGCTTCGATCGCTGCTGTCTCAAATTTTCCTGCCATACTCACTGCTGCCTCACGCAGAAAGCATTAAAATCCTGGCGTGGCTTGGTTCAGTTCCCACTATGGTGCTCTGCGGAAGAGACTTGTTTACTCCGAGATACCACTGGGTATGAATAAGCCCTCAACTCCACGTCCTCCTTCAGAAGGAAGCTCCCACCTCTAATCAACTAAATCCTCAATCCTGAATTGACAGCACCGAAGCGAGCAAATGGGACAAAGGGGTGTGCAGGAAAAAGGAAGAGGGTTGTACTTTGCACAGACGAATCTAAGTGAATTCAAAGCTCAATGAAGTTAAAGAATATTATGAGAAAGAATGAAAGGTTGTATGAAAGCAGTCTGCTTTCAGGAGATGCGATACTGAAGATCCTTCCTGGACAGTCATCTTACCATAATACCACTCTAGGCTTGAAAGGAGATCCACAACTTAATTCTAATTTCGTCATTTTGAATACCTGACAAAACCAAGCCAGGGGTCACCAGAGCACCCCGATTTCTCCCGGATGCTGAGTAAAAATGTGACGTGTGAAGGTAATTCTTCCAGAGATCAGTAGGTGAAGCCCCGCCTGAAGTGATGCTGAGCGAGGTCAACTCGGGCACCTACGGGAGGAGGGCAGGAGCAAGTTTGCCTGCTTACCTCCTTCGCCCGGAGCGCTGCAGCACGATCCTCACTCACGCATTACCTAAGAAAAAAAAAAGATGCTAATAGAAATATGGAAATTAAGAAGATGAAACAAAGGATTTCTTGGATGACTTGACACGTATTTCATACCATGAGGAGAAATTCCATTATTTCTGCTCCCGCCTGCTGTTCTCTCGTTCCAAAATCTATGACACTCCTTTAATGCTGTGCTCGAGCAAGGTACACCTCGATCCGCGTTGAATATCAAGGGCGTCTTCTACACCACCACGGGCGTTTTCTCCTCGCTTCAACAAAGACCTTCCCAGGTCCCACCAGCTAATACCGTGTACCACCACAGTCACTACTCCTTTGACTTACCCTCTGCAACTAGTGCAGCAACGTCTACAGGAGGGGAAAAATGCGCTGCATCCAAGTTATTCTGAAAAACCATCGGCCAAAGTGCCACGAGAGTGACGCCAACACCCTCCTGGGATGGTACGGTACCGCAGCTCAAGGGAACGTGCCCGGGACCTGTGGCAGACGTTGGCAGACATTCCTTCGCGTCCGCCGTATCTGTGTCCTTGTGTGTCCGCTGTGCACAAGTCCTTCTGCGTCCACCTGTACCTGTCACTATGTCCACTTGCACCTGTGTGTGTGTGTCCTTGGGCATGCGCTGTGCATACGTCCTGTTTCCACCCGTATCTGAGTTACTGGGTGTCCACTTATGTCTAAGGAAGAGGGAATTTTACGTTCGTGGGATCCATCTTCTTAAATTTATGTATACTGTCGACATTCACAATTTCACCAGTTGAGTTTCTTCCATTCATCCACAACTTCTACTATGCTATTAAAAGGCTTTCCCCTCTTCTGTCTGTAAATTCGCCGAGGCAGTTGTCAGGCGCACGATAACTAACCCCCCAAACACATTTGCCAATATTTCATCCATTATCTTGGCTGGCTGTTGTGGTGACTGACTTTCAGGAAAATACGTTAGCGTTATGCAGGTTGTGTCGGCAATATAGGATGTGAAAAATTTGCGGGGAAGAGTGATTATGCCACTGAACAATGCAATTCCGCCGTTCTCCGACGAAACTCAAGAGTTTGTCGCTGTAAGAGCGTCTGCTCGATGTAAGTACGAGTCCAAAGGTCAATGGCCAGCAGGTGAACGGCCTCGCAAGAGCGAACAGACGGGGAACCAGAGGGCCTGAATCTGCATGTACTCTTTAAAAGGTACTTGTACGCATCTCTTATAACAAGTTTCTTGCTTAAGTTCATTTTATGGCCTCTAGTTGTTCTATCTTTACAATCTTCGAAGTAGTGTTTACCCCTAACATCATCAAACTAGTCTAGAAATTTACAGGTTGTGGTCAAGTCTTCCCTTACCCTTATCTTTTTTCTATGGTGGATAAAATTATGCCCTTTAATCTCTTACTATAACTTAGCTCTCCTGATTTTGATACCAACCTTGTTGCTCTCCTCTGGACCCTCTCTGTTAGTTCAACCCTTCTGAAATTCAAACAGATCAAGAAGAGCAATGGTCCCGGGACCGAGCCTAGTGGCACGCCTCTGGTAACCCCAACCCATTTCGAGAAGGCTCCTTTGAGATGTAGCCTTTTTTTTTTTCGTCTTCTGAATGTAATATTGTATCCACTGAGGGAGTCTCCCCTTTATTCGTGCCTTAAGATTCAATTTCTTCACCGACTTCCTATGCGGTTCAGTGTCAAGTACTTTCTGGTAGTCCCGATAAAGTCAAGCCATCAATCCTTCTCTTTCTCATTAACGGTGCTCACTCTCTCACAGAAGTGTACAAGATTTGTCACACATGATCTCCTTTCCCTAAATTCGTAAAGGAGTCTTCTACTTTGGAATCAGTCAACCATTTGCTTTCCGATTATCTTTTCCAGTGATTTATAGACAACGCTCATTACACTGACCAGTCAGCAGTTAAACGCAACTTCCCGATCTCCTATCTTAAAGAGAGATATGATATCTGCCCTCTTCCACTCCCTCCACACTCCACTGTCCTCCGAGCCCGTGTCCTTGCGTCCACTTGCGCCCGTGTCCCTGAGATGTGATAAATCTTCAGGGCAGCACCGACTGTCCTCACACCAAGGTCATCTTTTGTTGACAGCGAGAATAATCGGGAACGAGTGACGCGATGAGCGAGGTTTGCCAGCAGGCCTCACGATCCGGGGACGAGTGCATGTTTACAGACACACGAACGTGGTTACAGAATACAACACATGCGGATACAGATACAAAAGCAAACTCTGATAAACGAATGCGTGTGGGTATTCATAATGCGTGTGGGTTATCACGATGCGTGTGGGTAATCATGATGCGTGTGGGTAATCATAATTACCCATCTTTTACTTTGCGGGGAGGGAGGCTTATCAGAGGAGGCCATAGGATTAATGGAACCCTGGGCAAAAGAGTCAATTAGCAGCCCTGCACAGGATTAATTTGGATGATCAGTTGAAAGTCGAACAATTGCGACATCAGTTTCATTTAGCCCTCTCCGTGAAAATGCAATGGCAGTATTTAAACAACAAAACGATATTACGAATAACAATTTGATTCAAATAAAAGGATACAGGAATTATGGGCCCCTTTAAAGTGTGTGTGTGTGTGTGTGTGTGTGTGGGAGGGGATGGAGGGAAAAAGTTGCCTGCAATGCTCTACCCTAAGACCAATCTTGGTTGTACATACTCGTGTGGTCCCATCTCTCTATCATCGTACAACTTGATATATCTCTGTATGCTGTGTCAGCTTTCACAGCATCGTCATGGTATTCCAATCAGCCACGATTACATTATCAAAAATTCCTTAAGTTTTCAAATAAGTTTCTCGCTTCATGTCATGGTCTCTGGTTTCCATATATTTGCATCTTCGAGGGATTGTTCACAGTTGATATCATCAGTGCGTGTGTGTGTGTGTGTGTGTGTGTGTGTGTGTGTACTATAAGGGGAGAATGCTTTACACTCATAAGGCACCATCATCTCTTGAGCATTTTCTCCTATATTACTCCCTTCTTTAACTTCTGTTTGCTGTTTGTACTTAACATCTTTTTAAACAAGTTTCTTGCATAATTTCATTGTATGTCCTTTGGGTGCAGCATCGCTTAATCTTTCGAAGAACTGTACACTTTGCGTCATAAATCTGGTCTAAAATCTTAAAGGTGTTGTGATTAAGTCATTCCTCACTCTTTTCTCATCCACGCTAGGCAACTTTAAAGGCTTTTAGCTTTTCGCTGGTACATTAGCTCTTTTAATTTTGGTGCCATCCTTTGCCTTCTTCTAAACTTTCCCTTTTAGTTCCATGTGTATTTCTAGGCGTAATGAACAAACGAGAGAAGCATATTCTAGTTTTGGCCTTGTGAAAGACGTGAACTGCCATATAAATTATCTTTTTTACTACTCTCCCAATGTGGGACTCTGCGACAGGTTAGGAACGGCGTCAACTCCCAATTCTCTCTCAAACCACAGATTCCTGAAGCTTCTTCTTCGCTGCTAAGATTATACTTATACTGAGGTATTCTCTCACTCCGTCCCATCCTCATTACTTTACATTTACCTGGGATGAATGTCGCTTCCCTAAAAGGACCTTTGCATCCACTGCAAACGTATGTAGATAGGAGTCCATACCTTCTGGCAAGTCATTCACAGAGATCAAGAAGATTAATGGTTCCAGAATTAAGCCCTGCGGTGCCCCGCCGGTGACCTTAAACCCCACTTTGAAAAGATTCAACGGAAATGAGACCTTTGTCTCCTTCCACTGAGATAGTTTTCCATCCATCGAAGGACTCTCTTCCTATATTTGTGCCTGGGGATCCAGCTTCTTAATCAACCTCCTATCTCACAACACTACCACTACTCTCACAGTCATATGTATAGTGAACACCACACCATAGCACCATCAGCAACAGTGCTATCTTCACTCTTGCATCGCTTCCATCACCATCACCACGTCCCTACTACTCCAGCCTCTTCGTCGTTTCTAGTACAGCATCACCATCAAAACCCTCATCACCATCACGCGATCACTTCGTCACCGCTACTTCCCTATTGTCGCACTCACTACAGAGGGCACGATCACCACCGCTATTCACATTCCCCATCAACATCGTCACTATCCGCATCAGCCCTTTATCGTCAAAATCACCATTACTGCTACAAGTCTCTCTTCTACTTACCATCATCGTCACCATCACCACCACTCTTTTATCATCACCACTTCCTTACCTCCACCATCATTATCACCATCTCAGTCACTCTATTATAATCATTAACATCATCACTATCACCACCATCACTACTACCACACTCATCCCTGTCACCATAACCATCGAAAACCTACCACACTCACTGCCACCATCGTCATCTCCATCACCATCAAAATCACCAGCACTACCATTCCTCTGCCACCACCAGTCCAACCACCACGACCACTACCATCACTATCATCACCCCCACCGTAATCATCGTCACTATCACCATGAACATCGTCAGCACCACAAGCACCATCAGTAACCACCACCACCACCCACTACCACAGCTACCACATCAACTCCACCACAATTCACACATGTTTACTGTTGGTATGAGCTTCATTTGCATATGATAATGCTGACTTCCTAATCCGTGTGAACCTCGTGAACTTGGCTGCCCGGCGTTTTCTATCTCCGCCCATAGCACAAATATTTATCCTTATTTGTGATAAACTCAGTCGATGTTTCCCCACGTTCCTCGCCATCCCAGCTTTCGCCTCCTGAATCACGAGAGCTGGGAGAATCTTATGCACAAAAAAGAGAATTTACATAATGAATCTGATGACTTGCCATAAATCTCAAGGCGAGGAATGGCTGGTAATTATACTGTGGGGGTCGTGTGGGGTGTGGGAACCACGCGGGGTGTGTGGGGGGGTGTGTGTGGGGTGGTGAGGTTAAGGCGCTGGTGTGAAGAATGAGTCTGGGAACCTCGGAAGGGAAATACGATGAAAATAGACATGAGCTTCACTATATGTAGTGACCAGACACACACACACACACACACACACAAATGATGACCTCATAGTGACTCCTACTGCTGCTGCCCCTACCACACTAGGGACGGCTCCTGCAGGAGGCCTTCCACAGCCCTCTCGGCATACATCGTACGGCGCTTGGAGGAGGTCATCCTCCACAGCCCAACAGCCACACAACGAACGGTTCCTGAAGAAGGCCGGCCATCCTCCTCAGCGTCGTCTTCAGGTAAAAGGCTACCACTTTAAGACAGCTGAACTGTATGGCAGACTGACTGTTATACTGTGTGTTGAACTGTGTTTAGCAGAACGGTAAACTATATGACAAACTGGACAGTAAACTGTATATATAAGTGTACGATAAACTGTGTGACAAACTGTATGGTAAACTGTACGGTAAACTTTGGTAAAGTACATGACAAAGTGTTCGGTAAATTGTATTGTAAACTGTTTGGTAAACTGCATGATAAACTAAACTATACGGCAAACTGCTAGGTAAACTACGGTAGATTATGCTACGCTATACGGTTAAAACCTAAAATAAAGAGAGAAAAAAACTACATGAAGCAAAAATAACCAAAATATTTAATTAAAGCCTCATTTAAATTAGGCCCGCTACTACCCGACCCCCGACTGACTCCTAAACCTAAACCAGGGTCGCATAAAAATGTCTGCCGTGAAAAGAATCTCGTTCGAATGATAATGAAAAGCCGGCCAGCGAGATTACCTTGATGAGTTAGAGGGTGAGGGTGTCTGTCTACCTTGGCTCCCTCACGCGCATCGCCCATCTGGCGAAGAAGAAGAGGAGGAGGCCTCAGGTGGATGTAGGAGGTGGTGGCTGCGGTGTGTTGTCTTGACCTATCGAGGTACTGCTCTCGAGAGCAGAAAACCAAAGCAGCAGAAGAACTAACTAGCTGCAGGTATGACACTAGCGCTAAATAGCAAGGACTATAGCTGCAGCATGGACAGCATGACCAGCTAGTAGTATCAATAGCATGGCTAGCAGCAGCATCAATCACAAAACTACCTGCAGCATCAATAGGAAGCCTCGATACGTCAACGACAAGTTTGACAACGGCATCACTAGCAAGACTTATAGCTAACTAGCAGCATTAACAGCAACAACGAGAGCGACATCAGCAGTGGCATAAACAAGATCCGAAGCAGCAGTGGAGAAGAAGTCCAGCGGTAGCGACAGCATAATGAGACGGCTGCTGACCATATAATTTAGGTTGTGACAGGTGGGGAGCCGCCAGCTGTAGAGGGTGACACATTATCCTCTTCTGTGGCGAGGAGCTGGTGCTCCTGCGTGTGTGTGTGTGTGTGTGTGTGTGTGTGTATGAGAGTGTAGGGCAGGAATGTGATACTGTCTCGTGTGACGTATGAGTATGTCTTTAACATGAGCACTGAGACGTTACGATCCTTACTGTACGACGGGAGTACCAGTGGGTATAACGCCCTGGCCTTTGGGGTCGGCACCCACGGGCTTAAGTCACAGGACACAGGCCATCATACCCCAGTGGCTGCATTATCGCGCTCAAGATATCCGATGTGGCACTGTGATCCTATGGTGTTTTTCGTGTCGCTATCTCTTCTCCCATCTTCTCTTAGTTGATCCAGTTCATGCATTAGCGTTCCTGGGTTTATTCTCCCCCTCCTAGGTCTGCCTTACATCTCGCCATCTAGATCTTCAAGGAATGACGTTAACTCACCCTACTTTACGAAGGCTACGAACTTACAATATATACCCACATCAACTCGATCGTGATTCCTGTTCTTAGGAAGATGGTTGATAAGTTATTTGGGCTTTTAGGCCTAACAGCTGCCAGGGTCGTTAAGGCCGTCAACGTCAAGTCATATCCACAAATCGAAGAATTTTGAACATCTTCTTCAGCTGTGGGTAGCTATTTTCTCCATTCCAAAAGTCTAAAAGATAGAAAATAAAAAAAACTAGGTAGTTCTGCATTTCACGTCCTCATCAGCACCCTACACACGGTTCACCTCTGAGGTCTGCACTCCATTAACCAGCCAAGTTCTTATTTGGTTTTCCCCCCATCACCTTCTACGGCCAGGTCCTCTCCCTGTCTCCTGCCTCACCGCTGCTTCCAGGGTCAGTGTTCCAAAGGAAGCCAGCAAACCAGTTTGAAACCAGACCCCTCTCTTCTCGCTGCCTGTCCTTCCCGAGAGAGTCACTGTGTCTTCTGCACCACAGCTCCTCCTCACCCATGACCTGCACCTCGTCAGTTAAAGCTGAACCTCCTCCTCCTCCTCCTCTTCTTGCCTTTCAACTAAGCTGTAGCACCTTATACGTACAGCAACTCTTCCTTCATTCATCATGAAGCTTGAATAATCCCACACCTGATATCTTGATCACGTCGCCACGTTCGCTGTTAACTGTCTTGTGATATTTATTAATCCGCCTCCCAAATACGATATATCTAAAACCACCATTGGATTTCAGGTACCAAAAGCTCCCAACCTTACAGAACAGTGACAATCTTCAGCGTTTATTCCAGAAGAAATTCACGATCTTAAAAAAATTTAACTGTGCTCGTTTAGGGGTGTCTTCCTAGACAGGGTGGTCCGAGCTAAATCCAGTACAAACAGTTACCACTTAGTGCGCCATATCGATTTCCTGCAATAGTCGTTTAAGTACCAGTTAATGGTAAGGGAGCGAGAGAGAGGGAGGAGGAGGGAGGGAGGGGGACCGGCAGAACGGACGGGCCAAAAGAAAAGGCAACCTGACCGTCTCGTTGCCCTCGTAAAAACGGGACAGGAGCCCTTGAATGAAAGTCTCACTCCCGCTCAGCCCCTCTCTGTAGTACTGACGTCACCACGGCTGCTTCTGAGGACGACGTCATCGCTGTTGACGAATGCAGCGTTTTCAACGCTGTTTGAAGAGTGACGACGACAACAGAGACGTCACCAACGTTTAGGGGGTACGACGTCGGCGCTGCTTGATGTGGGACGTCGATGCTGCTGCATCACCAGAGGCGTTGCTACCGACAAAGCGATATCTTCCCTATCCACAAAATGGTTTTAACGATGTGACGTCAAAACTATTCACAAGAACATGTCACTCTGTTCTGTAGACGCTGACGTCACCGGTGCTTACGGTGGCGTCACCGCTTTTCGCAGTGACGTCATCCTGGAGTCCAGCTATACATTCCACAACGCCCTCCAAAACCCTCCATCCTTTGCCTACAAAATCGAAGCCACCCTCGTAGATGAAGCAGTACTGGTTCTTCATAGCCGGTATAAAAGGACTACCTTTCCACAGACCCTGGAAGCAACGCGTCTCAATAAAGGGAGAGAACTCTTATCATTTACGTTATCGTCCGATTCGCTCGACACCTCCCAACGAAGGGCGTATTAGATCCATCGTAATGGTATATCGCGATGCTCTTTGTGAGACTGGACACCAACGATTCTCATTTGTTTCCAAAAAAAAAACGATCCAAAACCTGATGATAAAAAACGAAAAAAATCTAAAAACTGGAAGAAAATTAAATATACTGATTTCATAGCATGGAAATAAATCTCTCATAGACTCCCTATTTTTTTTTTTTCAGTCTGCCAATTTATACGTTACGGGTTTGGTTTTCTCTTCTCGGAGCTGACAGGTATGTGTTTATGTCCCTGAGTATATGGACTGATGTGGGACTTAAAGAATACATTACGATGACCCCGGCTAATGTCCAACCCACTCCATCTATCCTCCCTAGCGTGTCATCGGACCCCTGATGCGCTTTTAGACGTCTCCGAATTTCACAATATATTTTACGAATACAGTGAAAAAGAAAATACGCCACGAAATTCGCATTTTCATGATCATTTTCCTTTCATCTCACCTTTTCTAGGAATTGTGGAAAATGACGCTAAGAAATCGTCAAACTTCTGGTCAATGTTGTTGGTATTGTTTCTCGCGAGAGGGTGTGTGGTGACTGGGTGTTGGGTGTATGTGTTGGTGAGCGGTGTCCGCTTATAACTCACCAGCGACCTTTTGACCGATCCTTTGCATATTTCGTGTCACGCCCCTGCCAGGCGCGCCTTCCACGGAGGCGTGCGCGGCGTGTGCCCCCGATCCCCCCCCCCCCCCAACACACACACACACTCATATTCAAAAGATCAATAAAGCCAGTCTGAGTCAATAAAAACAAGGTTTTGATTTAATAAAAAAAAAAGTGAGGGAATCAGCAAAGTCAGAGTGAGTAAATA
>JAUUDW010258056.1:2538-13913 GCA_032361385.1 Panulirus guttatus | reverse complement strand
ATGCCCTGGTTCAGTCCATTGACAGCACGTCATGTATATGATCATATTTTAACTCGTTTATCCTAAAATCCATGCAGCTTACTTCAGGGTTTATAAAAAATATTTTATTGCTTTTACCATGCTCTGGCAAAGAATCAGGTGTTTTCTTAATTGATATTATTTCTTCTTCAGGGAGCTAACAAGGTACCTTGCAGAAGGAAAGGTTCTCTCTTTGTTAGCACGGATGGCACACATTTCCAGTGTCTGCCACCTCATTCACCTACGCTGCCAGAATCAACATAAATACCTATCTTATGTTAAGAAACAGTTTACAAACCAGAGTAGTCACCATTTATCACTTTTTCATATACTCATATGTGTTGCACTATTCCTGTTTCATGATTTTCAATAGACTATACAATATACTTCAAAAGATTATGTAAATGGAGTGAGTACAAAAATATTAACATGTACTATTTGTATTGTTAAAGTGTTCATTCTTACATTATGGAAGAAATTATAGGGTTGTAATGTGACAGTTTTCTTGAATTTCCTTTCCAATAATCTACTATTGGACTGACTTCAGAACATATCATACTTCTGTATCTGCAGTTGATGATGCAAAAGTGAGTAATGAGCTGGTATTTCAGTTGGCTCCCTTTAGTTCTGTAGTTTCTTGGAAACTGGGGGCACTGTTCCTGAGGTATATTTGAGCACAGCTCAGATCCATAATATAAAATTTTGCAGTAAAGCAATCTACCTTCTACATTACTTTGAGAAAAAAAAAAGTTATGCTATGCAACTGCACCATTATTAAAAAGTGTACCACAAAAATCAAGGAACTATAAGTGGAAACAAAGACATTTTTTCCAATGTTAAGTAATTTCTCTTCCTTGTTTTATTAGAAATATTACTGGGGTCCTCATTTAAGGTAGGAGTTGCATTCCTTAAAAGTGCTACTTAAAGCAGAGCAACTTTAAATAAAACCAACTTTACCATACACAGCTATAAAAAGATGATATTTCTGGGGAATATTACTTGACATACTCTCATACATACACGTATGCTGTTCTGGGTGTTACTTAAGTAATACGTTAACCCTTAACTTGGGACGTGACTTTCATGAGTCCGTATACGCAATTGCAACATGTCGTGTTTGATCTTGATACAATTTTCTTAAACTGCATTTAAACTGCATTCCAAGTTTAGTATTCAGCCCCAAGAAAATCGCTCCACCATGGCTAAACAAATTTAGGTAAATTATTTAGATTTTCATATTTCATTCTTCAGCATTCACACACATTCCCCCCAACATATAACAGTAGGCAGGTTTTCCTTCATCCACGATATATTGGGTAAAGATTATCATTATATGAAAAGATAGAGTCCACTGTCATATCTTATTAACACATTATAGTACATCAAGACAAAATTTTTCTGTTTTCATGTCACTTGAACAACTACTAGATGCTGAGTGATTTTTTGATCATTTTAGCAGGTTTATGATAAAGTTTCAATGAAGCAATCTTTGATAATTAGCTCAACAGCTAGAGGAAAATTATTAGCTCTTTGTTTACAGGAATTGTGGATGCATAGACAGATGAACACTATGTTGAATAGTCTAAACGTATCTCATTTACATGCATATGTGATTTAAAAGGTTGAGCATCTTAATGTATGTGATAATAGGAAGTACCTGTTTATAAATCTTTTGATTTTATAACATGAAAAATTTTGTGATTAATTAAAATACAGAACTGCATGTTAGGTAAATTTTATGCAATGGTTCCATAATAATTTGAAAGTTTCAGTACAATGGTTTACAATAAAATCTGGCAGCAATGTGCAATTTGTGCTTTGGCTATTGTGGATACACTGAATCAGTACATACCATTTCTATGTGTACTACTGTAACTTCTACAGTTTATAAATGAAGAATGTATTAGTTATTGTAATGCAATTGTTTGACAAATTGGCTGGACAAGAGTATAGATGTATCCCTGTTTTTCCATGTTCACCAAACTCATATTAGCGACGAGTTAGTGCCAGAAACAGATGAATAAATAACTTCATTCGCTATTGTCAACTCTCTAGCTGTCATGTATAATGCACCAGAAACAAAGCTCCCTATCCGCAGCCAGGTTCAACGAAGCTTTCCGTTGTTTCTTCTCATTGCTTCATATGCCCTGGTTCAGTCCATCGACAGCATGTTGCTCTATATATATATATACCATATTGCTCCAATCTATCTCATTAACCCATTACACCCTCCCACATGTTCTGGCCCCAAGTACTCAAAAACTTTTTCACGCCATCTTTCCATCTCTAATTTGGTCTCTCCCTTCTCCATGTCTCCTCCTTTTCTGACATATATACCTTCTTTGTCAACTTCTCCACACTCTTTCCATATGTTCAATCCATTTCAGCATGCTCTCTTCAGCTCTCTCATCCTTACTCTTATCGCAACACCTCTCCCTTGCCCTATCATTTCTTACTCGATCAACCCAACTTACAACACGTATTTTCTTCAAACATTTCAGTTCCAACACATTCACTCTTCCAGATAGTGACCTTTCTTTCCATATATTTCTCAAGTTTCCCAGAACCTTCACCCCTTCATCCATCCTATGACTCACTTCAGCTCCCATGTTTCCACTTATTGTCATGTCCACTACCATGTATCTGATACACTTCCCTTCCTCCACGGTTTCTCCATTCAAACTCGCACCGTAACTAACCTGTATCTCTCTCCATTGCTAGACCAATCACCTTGCTGTTACATTCTCTATCATCTCTCTCCTTTCATACACTCACCCGAACTCAGAAACCAACTCTTGCAGTTTCTCATGCAAATCTGGCAGCAGTGCCATGTCAACAGCAAATAGTAAATAACCCTTCTCCTAAGCTTTCCCTAACCCTAGCAGACTGCAGACCTGTTCCTCTCTTTCCATAAACAAATTAAACACCCCTACTGCAGACCCATCCTCACCTGAAACCTCTTATCCTTCTCTTTTTTACTTACACATATGCCTTTCCCTCTAAATAAAAATACTTCACTGCTTCTTGTAGCTTTCCTCCTACATCATAAATTCGTAACACTCCACAGAGCATCTCTGTCAACCTTATTGTACACTTTCTCTAGATCCATAAGATTTTCTATCAACTCAATTGTACACCTCCAGATCCATAATTTTTTCTCCCCCTATAATGATCTTGAGAGGTCGAGTATTCAATGAAAAAGAAAAAAAAAATTATTCATGTAGTACCTACAGGATTTCAAGAAATTAAAACAAGAATTTTGTCCAATTTCTGCATTTATTTGAAATTATTCTTCAACATTCACAGTACAATGTAACCTACATCAAATTAAAAACGGAGGAAAGAACATTACCTGATCCTACCCGAGATACTTTTCGGCATGACCATAATTATTAACCCTAAAAATTATCAAAACGCACTAACTCTAATATTCCAGTAACACAGTGATGCCCTTTGGGGGCCTCATCATGAATGAGCATATGCCCATCCCAGGTTCCTAGAGCAGCACGGCAAGGCATAGCCACGGCAGCGGTATGGATCCGGGCGGAGACGACACGTACGCTATAAGAGAAGTTACAAATGCATGCTGAACCCACACTACTGTACCCGCACCAACGATCGAGGGTTTGGCGGCGGTGCATTCGGCGTACATCACACGCTTAGTACGGCGAACGGTCCGGTGGGGGATAACTGCAGCAACAAGGAAGGGGAGGAAGTTAGTTCCCATCTATACCTTCCTTATGTTAATTATCAAATGTTGAAAATTAAAATAAAATAAATAAAAATCAATAAAAGAAATTCTAATTGCCTATGGATGCTGCACATATTGTCAAATAAAAGAATATAATTTACTCAGTATGGTATTATGTGAGACTGCTTACACAAAAAAATAAAAAATTACTATCTACTTTATACTCACCGACTCACTGATGGTGAAGACAGGGGATACCTGCAATGAAGGAAGAATCAAATCAATAAAAGCAGACAATTGGAGGGAGACAATTCTGGTTAGTCAGTGGCATTTTATGTATAAAATTCTGGAAATAATATACAGATAAAAAACAGTGTATCTGCTGCTTAATGAAAAATATCTTTCATGTATGTACAAAGATATCAAATGACAAAAAAAATCATAAACAAAAGTAGTAATGAAATTATAAAATTCAATTGGTAGCACCAACATTATAATAATAGTTATAAAAACAAAAAAACATTCTTTTTAATAACAACATCTAAACATATGACAGTGCATCTCATGCGTCCAACTAACAGAGATCTTCCCATGTTGGAATTTTTTTTTACTTTTTTATAACTAAATACAGTATGCTGGATAAACAAGGATAGGGAAAAGCAAGAAAAGGTAGGACCATTTGCAGGGATGTTGAAACTATGGCAAAAAATAACCATGATGGATCAATTCTGGGAGGGAGGAATACCAAGAATAAGGAGTAGGAAAGAAGTGCTGTGACAGGAGGCACAAGGGTGGAGAGAAAAGAAAGAAGTGGTAGATCCAAGGGTGTGGAATACAATAAGGTGAGGTGTGAAACATGGGTGAAGTGACAAAGAAGTAGACAATCAAGGAGTGGGAAACAGTCAAAAGAAAGGAAAGAAAATTGATTGAGAGAAATGATAATGGCACAGGCAAAACCAGTGGGAAAGCAATGAAAGAGCAAGCGTTACTAAGAAAGAAAGGGATGGAGAAGAGCAAAGGTATGAGAAAAATATGGGAAAACCGGAGGTTGGCATTTGGGTGTGGAAAAGACTGTAGAAAAGAAGGAGAGTAAGTAGTAAGGGAGAATCAATAAGAGATGGAAAGTGAGAGACCTAAAGAAGGGGATTAGTTAAGTTGGGGAAGGGGACTGAATGTGGAATGTGGAGTGTGGTGTGCAGAAAGTATGAACAACTTAGAGGTTTTATTTCTGAAAATTAAGCTTAATGTGGAGTTTGGAAGGGATGGATGGGAACACATGGAGTGAAGAAGGTATGGGGTATTGAAGATATTACAAGTGGACGATTAGGTATGTGTTGCTTGTGATTACATTGTGGTGAGGGAGGAAGGTACGCTGGGGAAAAATTTTAAAGTGCACAGGGTGTTTCATGGGCAACAGCTAACTAGCTAGCATTCCATCCAATAAGCCCATCCCGATATCCCCTGAAATCAAGCTAATGGCCTGTCACAGCAGTGTTGTAACTAAATCAAACTAAGATGAGTAATCAACTCTTCTATCCATCTGAAAAAGGGATGAAGAAATGAGTGATCCTGGAGGCTGCTGCTTGTCCAAGATTAAATGCTGGCCAGTGAATCTGCAGGCTGGATTTTTATCCATTTCAATACCATAGTCCATAAACAATAACAAAACTACTGCAGTATAGCAATAACAGTAATAACTAGACTTCTGTTGTAAGGAACATATAGTGGTTGAGTGCTGTCATCTACCTCAAAAACACAGAAGTCCGAAATCCCCATCTTCCAAATATCAAAGCTGTTTTACAGCAACTTTGTGCCTTGAAATTATTTAAGTGGGATGTGAGAGTAAACTGTCAGGTGCGTTGAAGGATAATATGAATCAGGGTGTGTGGGGCAAGAGGGTAAATGGGAAGAGAGATAAAAAGGTATGGGACACATGTGGTTAAGGGTGAAAAAGAGAGATGTGAATGATATAAAGGGGATAGAAGTGTGAGAAGGATGGGGTGAAAGTGGAGTGAGAATGATATGAGGGGTTGAGACTTATGTGTTACTTGTAAGGGGCACAAAAGTAGTGTGAGGAAACTAAAAAGGTCTTTAGTATGAAAATTGGAGGGACTGGGGTACTGTAATGTGTCAAAGGTTGGAAAAGGAATCAATATGAGCCAGTGTGGGGATAAAGTAGTATGTACTATGACTGAGAGAAATAAAGTGAAGCAGATGAAAGACTGAGTGGTAAGGAGAGGCTGATTGATGTCAAGACAGTGAAAGACAGGAAGTGGTGAATGTGAGGGGCATGCAGTGTGAGGAGGTTCATGGATGTAAGGAGGTGAGAGATATGAGAAGGTTCAGTCAGAAGTGATGAGGAATTAAATTGGGCCATGAAACAGTAGTGTAAGGGAGTAAAGGAGTCATGGGATACACGGAGTTGGTGGAAACAGCAAAAAGAGAATCAGAAAGGGAGGGTAGAAGTCTAAGAAGTGGGAGGTATTGAAGAAATCAAGATGGTAGTAAGTACCATGTTTATGAAGAGGCTAGCTGCTGTCTGCTGTATTCATTTTACTCCTATAATAATCTATGAAGAGAGCATGAATATATAACTGAAAGTGTTAAGACACCAGCAAGTTTGCAAGGTACTGTAGGATCAGTGGTGGTTGATACAGGAAGGACTGGGGAGGGAGCTAAGCAACCCACAGGACTGCTCACTCACCAGTGGGTTCTCAGGTCTGGAATATGGTTTCAATCAACTCGCTGTTATTCGCCAACTATGCATACGATGGCAATGAAAACAAAGACACAATTAGTATAAGAGTAAGATTCATGAATAAATGGTTCTGGTCTATCTTGAGGTTAATAAGGATATACATAAAGAACTTTTATACTCAAGTTATTTGATAGCTGCAAAGGTCAATGAAAATATAATCACAGTCCAGATCATTAATAATCTTCTGTTTCAATTATGTTTACACAGTGCAAATAGCTCCTCAGATACATTAATCTGATTAACTGAACACCATAGTTCATTCTTTTTTTTTTTAGGTTTGCTTGGATCTGGCATAATTATACAAATATAATTAAATGAACTGCATCAATGGCCTTTTGAGATTTTTCAATTTTCAGTGAATACAGTCAAAACACATTGTCCTGAAGATGACTGAAGATCATATGAGCAAACATATGTTTTTTCCCATCTAAAACTTCCACAAGCAGTACAATTGAATTAATAACAGAATTATCAATATTTTCATGCTAATAGAGGTCACCCTAACTCTACAAAGAACCATTCAGAGGACATCTTTAAATGCTGTTAGCTACTCTAATGTCGAGTTCCAAGTCATGGCAGGTGGCTTGGAGTGCTTTTTCTCCTTATCTTGTCCATAGTCTATAAAAGGACCTATAGGCATCAAAAACGTTTCATGAAAATGTAAAATTAATGGATGGGAGCCATTCTCACAACCACTTTCCACATAAAAATTCCCCTGAAAATCAGTTCCATCTGTTCTTATTAGGAGCAAACAACCTCTCAGTTTAATTTCACATATTCTCATCTTATATCCAACGTACTTAATATGGGCTTCCATACTATATCCATATATTTTCTTTAATTTTCTATTTCACCTACTGAGTGTTGTATGGATGTGTCTTGGGCCTCGTAGGTAAAAGAAAAATGAAGATCAGGCATGTCCGAAATGAAATATCAATGGAAGATTTATGGTGTGAGGAAGGCTGGTTGTGTAAGGCATGATAGTGTCAGAGAGTTGAGCTAAGACGTACAGAGTGACTGGAAGAGCCGACTAAGGTGTGCTGAAATGGTTCATACATATGGAGAAGGTGAGTGAAGAAAGACTACCTTAAAAGATCTGTGTGTCTGAAGCAGACTAAGGAAGAGGGAAAGGAGACCTACACATAAATGGAAGGATGGAGTAAAGGAAGCTTTAGGGTATTGGGGCCTGATAATTCAGAAGGATGAGGGGCATGCACGGGACAGAATGAAAGCAGTCAATGTGGGATTTGGGGATGATGTACTGTCAAAGGGTTAAACTAGAGCATATGAAGTGGTCAAGGTAAACCAAATAAATGTCTGTGGGGTTTGCCTGTGGATGGTAAACTCTGGCTTCAGTGCATTATATATGACAGCTAGAGTCATATATAATGAAAGCATGGTCATTGCTCATTTGTTCCTGATGCTGCCTTGCTATAGTGAGAAAAGCAGTTACATAAAAAAAATATATGTATTACGCCCAAGGCCAGGCCATCTCATGTTTTTTTTTTAATGCCATTTTCATCGGGCAAAGAAACATGCTCAGTCAAAACCACTCACCATCAACAGAGACTATTTGAATTTGTTAAAAAAGATGTAAAAAGAAGTACTTTTCATGTAAAAGAAAGTGGATGGATGGATTAGAATGAATGACATGGTTGATGTAGAGAGCATACATAACTTTAAGAAGTTGTTTGATAGTAAAGAATGCTAAAGACATGGGGCCCTACAAGTGTAAAACTCCCTCCCCATACAGTGCAAATAGGTAATTACATACAAAATCTAAACAACACCATTACCAACCAAATTTCTTCAAAAACAAGTGGCACACTGGCACTCCTTCCTTATATGAAGAAACACAAAACCAAAAGCACTCATACCATAAAGAACAATAGAGAAAATCCACTCCTACCACACTACCTCTGCTCCTATAAATGAAGCACTTCTGATCCAAACTAACAAATCTCTTCTCTTAAAGTCTTTAGTACACAATCATACTCATGAAACACTACCCACAAATCAACCACAAACTAATTCACCTCTAAACAATCATTAAAAATTTACATGAGATTCACCCTAAAACTTCTGCCAGCACATCCTTCACTCCAACTGACACTCGGATTGCAATAAAAACTCTAAAGAATTTCCCTGCAACAGGCCCTGCCAAATGTTAAGATTTTACGTAAAACACCCTGTCCCAACTGCAACCCCAATTTTTATATATATCTTCAACAATACTTGTTACATGACTAAATCCCACAGGTTTGTCTGAAAATCTGCCAACACAATACCCAACCAAAACCCCTCCAACTTAATGCCAAACTCCAAAGAAAACTGTTCCACAATAGTCAACCAACAGATCTCTCATCCACACATCATGGCTTTAGACCTAATCACTCTCCTACCTCACTACACATAAAAGTCATGCTACATATCCTGGATGGCTTCAACTACCAAAAATCCCCCTACAAAGAGTAGTTAAGTAGTTACTATAGATATCAACAAAGCATTTGACACTGAACCCCTAGCACATCCTCATACAAAAGATTTTTTTAATGCTGAAGGCTCCAGTCACCAACCTCCACAAAAATGACAAAAATTGGTTTGCCAACTTCACAGCTGGCTGCCAAGTAAGAGTAACTCACATAGGCCTCACCTCTAAAATCCTAAAATGTTCCCAGAGAAGTTCTTTCTCCATACCTCCTCTGGGGGGGAGCAGTAAATTCCTGAACCCTCTTCAATCTTCCAACATGACCATGACCTCAAAAAGACCACAGTGTGAAAGTCCTGCCATATGCACATGATCTCAGAATTACATCACAGCCCCATGGTACTACACAAGCAATGACAAAAATCATGCAACACTACATCATGCAATTACAACATTAGCTCATTGAAAACAATGTCTGCATCTCTACTGAGATTTACAGTCATTCTCTAAACTCTGGACAGACCTAAGTCCAACCTGCACTCTCCCATAACTGTGACTGGTCAACCACTCAAAATTTGTATCACTCTTGACATGCAGAGCATTCACACTCCACACCACAAACATCAAGATGAAGACTCAATACCCTCAGAAAACTTACCAGCACCAGATTTGGAAAAAGAATCCTGTAGCATCCTCTAAAAACAATCATCTGCTCCAGCCTAAATTACCCCTCGCCTGCCTGGCCATCCATCCTGTCAAAAGCAAATTTAACAGGTGCACTCAGAGCAATCACCAGCTGCCTATTAACCACAAACACTCAAAATCTGCACGACAAAAAAATACATCCAATATAATCTCATTTCAATATGCTCAGCACTCAAGTTCTTTGCACCCACCTAAACTACTCCATAACCAACCATGAACTCCCCCAGTAGAAATAAAAAACTTAATTCTGCTTCACATTTTCAACAACCTATCCTCAAGCTACATGTCAAAATTGCTGGTGGCACTAAAGGCTGAGACCACATGCAAGTAGCTGCTCCCAGCACCAGGGAGGACTCCTAGGGTATTAATAGTTACACGGATTCGAAAAAGACTAATCCAATAAAATTCAACTGTTCATAAATTACCATGCAACTTACAAGAAAATATTATCTCATGCCATAGAGATTTATGTAATAGTAGGATATATTTGCATTCTGACATAAAACTACCTGTAAATAAAGCTGGTTCAATGAAAACTTCCATAATCAGCCAGGCAAGCTGGGAAGGAGTTTTTTTTTTTCCCAGAAGCAAGGAAATTGCTCAAGATGAATTTCAGGTTTTTTCTCTCAACTCCTGGTTTCCTCGAGCCATTACAGGCACTTTTATCATTACTGGAAGTATAACTTGTAAGGGTAGGTGTGACTGACTTGTTATATCATTATGTAATCTATACTTTATATAGAGTCAACATTGGTGCATACCCATACTGTAAAAAAGTACGGGAACTCTATCATTGCAGGTAATACATTACTTGAATCAAGTGAAGTGTCTATCAATGAAAGTGAACCACACTAAATTCTCTAACCCCTCAACTCCTCCAGGCAGATGTTTACATGAGCTAAGCGACTCATGTAGATGCAGACGTAAATTTATGCACTGAGTTTCTAGCCTGTATTCAAGGCCACCCATTGTGGTTGCACTACACAATTTCTCCCCACAGTCAGTCATTCTCCAGTCATGCCAATGATAGCACATTCTTGAGACTTTTTCAGAAAGGAAACTGAAAGGCTTTTAGCTAAATTTAGAGGACCAGGCAGAGGATGATCCTTAATTACTCAAATGATGCTCTGTTTTTGGATCGTGAGGAGAATGAAGGTAGACCACAATGAGGCTAGAGAATGTGTTCCTTGAATAATTTGTAGCAGTGTTGGCAGCACCCAAATGACCTTGTCTGACTGGTGCAGCTGGCAAATTTACAAATTTTTATAATTTTTGCTGTTATGAAAAAGTTATCAGTGAATCACAGCAGTTATAATAACATTACCATATAAAACAATAATGATCAGTAATCAATTTTTCAACGTAAGTAAAATAAAGTAAAATAACATAAATAGCATGTACAGTGACAACTTACCTGACACTTTAACATGATGGGCTGAAACATCCACAAAATTTCTGCACATTATCAGTGTGATAATAATGGATGAAATATATCTCTAAAGTGCTTTATTCATTGTAATATGAATGGCTTTGAAACTGGAAGGTTAAACACATCTTTTAAAACCAGAAAACTGAGATTCATAAGGTTGGAAAATCCTAACTGAGGGGTTACAGGGTTAAACTGACTGATTCTGGCAAAAGTGGCTGATCACATGATTAGTCTTAAGATAGATTTTCCTGTTGTGTGCTTATTTTATTTAGCTTGTTCTTAACTTCTGCGATAAGCTCCTCCAACACCAGCTTTTCCTCTTGCATGCATACCATCTTTGGGAAGT
>JAUUDW010258055.1:0-21737 GCA_032361385.1 Panulirus guttatus | reverse complement strand
TCTGGTTCAAATGGTCTGGGTAGGAGGGGTCTAGTGCTTTTGCAAAAAAAAAAAAAGTCATGAGGTGAGGTTACACAAATTTAATGTATTTGATTGTTGGGCAGCCAATGATTGTTCTAAGGGCTTTATTTCATGTTGCTTTGTTATTTGCTTATAATGTTTTTTTAAATGGAATGTTTATGTATGAATAGGCATGCACTTTGAATTGTTAGTTTTTAAAGAGGAAATTCCTTCAAGCAGTTTCTTATATCAACAGAGTGGGTTACATCCTTAATGTCACCAAGGAAATTGACAACTTCTACCCCGGTACATTTGACTACCTCAACATTCGAGTGTATGATGATGAGAAGACTGAGCTCCTCAAGCACTGGGACCGAACCTTCAGATACATTAGTCAAGTGAAGTGAGTAACAAAGACTGAAGTTATACAGGAGTACCAAACACTTGCTATTACTTAATATAACAATATAAAACCAGTTTCTTTTAACTAAGACACAAGTATTGTACTGTTGTACTGAGTTTATTTTAAAAGTTTTCTTTGCAATAAATTATGTAAGTTACATTTATGTGTGGTTCATTTGTAAAACAAAATCATTATCCTTATGCAGAGAGAAGGAGTCTAAGGTTTTAGTGCACTGCAAGATGGGGATTAGCCGGTCAGCATCAGTGGTGATTGCCTATGCCATGAAGGCCTTTAATATGAGTTTAGATGAAGCCCTTGCTCTTGTCAAAAAGAAGAGGAGTTGTATAAAACCAAACCAAGCATTTTGTAGCCAGCTGAAAACTTATGAGGTTAGTAGCATTATTCATAAGAAACTACTACTACTGTATCATTTCAGTGGATCTCGAGCAAAGTAAATTATTTTAAATCTCTTCATATCAAAAAGTGGTACAGCAGGCCATGGTGAAATGGATTAGATCCACTTGAGGTTGAATTTGCATAGCGCTTCAAAGTTAGACTGCAGATAGGAAAAAAAACTCATACAAAGGTGCCAAACACCTATACTCTTTCATGAGTATCCATACACGCACTTATGTTGACGGTGATATACATATTTGTACCAAGGTGCTTCTGTATGCAAGTTACATATATACATACATAAGTTTGGTGATTTTGTGAACACCTATAAGCAACCTTGTTACACATTACATGTATATAACTAACCCTGCAAAGTGATAATACACATAGCACACCACATGCATTACACTTTATAGATAGTACACAGTAACACCACTCAAGTATGCCTTATATCCATACCATCCTAGACAGCTGTATGTAAAACAGTACATTGAAACACTTACAGAGCCTCGCCACTTTGAAACACCAACGCAAAAATGCTGCACTCTGACGTTACCCATCAGTACCATTTTTAAGCACACCCAGCAAGACCATAACTGGACATTAACCAGCATTAACACTCTTGGAACCTACTTAGCATCATCACACTTGGAAACTAATCAGCAGTACCATATTTAGAGACTTCCCAATCACACCAAATGAGGACACTTTCTATATGTATCACACTTTATTAGGAAACTTTGTGGCAATTTCACATTTAGGTCCTTCACAGCACAGGCCACTATCCACAGACACCTCAGTGTGACACTGTTAACCTATACACCTGGACTTAACCTCATGTGGACACATCATAAGGGTACTAAACATGAAAACTCTCCAGCAGCACAACACTTGACCACTTGTGGGCACCATATCACAATATTTGTACACTATATTGTGACCAATTTTAGACACCATACGAACAATAAATTTGGAAAATACTGTGCCTCACTGCACATGGATTTAATGTAACGTGAAACTTTATGACTTTTGATAACTATCTGTTGACATTTGTCAGAACAAATAACACAGACTTTTGATTACCACTGCATTTGGTCTTCCATTTGAGTTTAAGCTTATCATCTTAATACAGTAAAATATTGTTTATTATCCTTTAGTTCTAAGCCTATTGCTTTTATTTCTTTTCAGGGGATTCTTGATGCCAGTAGACAACGACACAACATTCTGTGGCGAAGCAAATCTGAAACAAACCTGAAGTGTGCTTCACAGGCTAATAGACCAAATATCAAAAGTCATCAGAGCAAAAATTTAAATGACCGTGTGGATTGCAGTGATAGCACTGAGAATCGTCATAAAAGTACAGAAGAGTTGGCTACATGCGACTCCATGTACAGTTGTTTGAGTGCACGTATTCCTACTCCATGTAATCTTCAAAATGGTGACCAGAATCGACGGCCAAAATCATGGTCACCTGATGACCACACTGCTGGTCTATTATTCCCACAAAATATGGAACAAGGTAAAGAGAAAATTTTGAAAATGATGCACTTTTTTCGTGTGTTATGATAATGCGATAATAAGTATAATTGAACGCTACAGATTCAAGGAGAATAATAAAGTAATATTATAGTACAACCAGAGATACTGATACTGATTACAAGAATATAACAAAATTTATTTCAAATTTCAGGTAGAAGTGAATTCGGAGAGTCAGGACGCCTTTCTCAATCACTCAATGTGCAGTCATGGCGGGCTCATGTTACAGTACAACAAAGGGATCTTCGGGATATGGGTATAGAAGGCTCACCAGAAGGCAACACAGAAGATGAATCCTCCTTATCTGTAGTAGAAGCACTCAACCCTCTTTACACTGACAACCATACTAGTAGCACTCTCAATGAAGTTTCTGCTCTCCAGCTTTCTTCTTCAGTCAAGGATAGGATTAATGAATTTGAAAATGTACAAACTAGTAATCAAACAGTGACTAAAAAAACACAGAATGGTAAGAAAGGGGATACTGTACAGATACAGAACACGGTCACTTCTAGTGATGATTATAATAACCATTCAAGCACTGCTGAACTAGATAAAGTCATTGAAACGTTACTTGCGCCAGGTGAAGATTTACAGGGCAATGAACCAGTTGTGTCGCAAACTAAACCAGCTGTTCAGAAACATCATGCTGTGTTAGTTCCATCCCAGATATGGCAAGAAGAAAAAACTGAAGTTGAAGAAAACATGGATACAGTGCAGAGTCCTGTAGGTGTGCCAAAAGAGTCAATTACGTGGCCTGCAGGCATTGTAAAGAGACAAAAGCAGGACTTTGAAGAAAAAGTAAAAATGAGTGATGGAAAATCTTGTTCAAATAACAAAGAAGTTGAGTCACCTCTGTCAAGGCAAAGTTCATCTAGTTCTCTAAGTGGTCAGTTACAAAGAGTGGAGGTAGTAAGATCACCAAGTTATGGACGTCAAGACTCAGTAGGGTCAGACATAGTAAAGAGAGATGATCCTTTTTCTGCAAAACTTGACAAGGTATTTGACAGGGAGGAAAGAAAGCAACAAAGATTAAGTGCCATTACAACCTCTGGTGGAGACATTAAAGAAACTCCTTCTCGTAATAGTTCTTGGGGTTCCTTTGATAGTGCTGTGGTTCTTGTAGATAGAGATATTCCTTCCAGACAGAGCTCCTGGGGTTCTTGTGATACAAGAGGAACTGTAGGGACTATACCTTCTAGGAATAGCTCTTTTGGACCATTTGATATAAAACAACAGCCTCTTATAGAAAATTCAGAAACAGCAGTACCAAACAGCAACATAACAGGAACTTATTTTGAGAAAGACCCAGGGCCATTCTCACCAGGAACTATAAGAAGGAACAAAGGCAGAAGCTCTGAGATGAAAGATGGATTAATGGAGGACACCAAAATGCAGACTAATGAAATGGAATATTTTGATGAAGGGATGATGGAAGATGCCTCCCTGTACAAGTCTGTAGCAAATATTAAGGCGTATGGGCCTGCTCCGTATAAGAGTCCAGTAGATAAAGTTGCTCCTTTGGAATTAAGTGATGATGGGATGGTAGAAGTCTCTGAAGGTTTTCCAAACCATCATCAGAGCACACCTACTTTAGATATTTGCATTCCAGATAGTACAAATCCCTCGGCCCTATCCAGATCACAGCCTAATATATCATGCACAACTATATCCTTGACACAAGGATCAAGTCCCATATCTCCTAATGTCGAGTTAACTGGAAATGAAAGGTTAATTAGTAATAAGTCAAGTTCAGTCTGTCAAGAAGTACCACTTCCAGGAACTGTAAAACAACATAAGGAACTTCTGGAGAGTAAGACTCACGAAGGAACTGTGGAGATGAGAAGGAACCAAGAGAAGTTTGTCTCGCCAACCTATACTCGTTCCCAAAGTTACTGTGACCTCGAAACAGAAAAAATTGAATTTAATCTTCCAAGTCATCTTGGTCGCAGCTTTTCAGAGAAGAGAGCCAAGTTTGAAGGGCAAGTTGAAGGTGAAACAGAAAGAGGTAAGGTTAAGAAAATTACTCGAGTTTTGGAGCAGCAACAGGAAGATGACAAAATAAAGCGTTTAAGAATGAGAGGCATTAGAAAGAGATCTCACAGTTTGGAACGACTTAGTACATCACCTACTTCACCGGGCTGCTCTGCAAGACAGTTACTGGAACAGCTATTTGTTCAGACACAAGCAGAAGTAAGGGATCTTGAGAAGGAGAGCCCTTCTGAAGAAATTTGTGTTAAAAGTCTTGTAGTTAAATTTGAAGATACCCAAGAGCCAAGGCTACCTAAAGTTCAAACTAGGAGTGTAAGAGCAAAGTCTGACAGTTCCACACCGGATAAGTTCCTACCACCTGTACCTCAACGCAAATCCAGTCTAGATTATAATTTTAAGCCAGCTCTCCGAGCACAGTCACAACCTCCTCAGACTCCAGTGAGACAAATGACTCCTGGAGGTAGTCTGTCTCCAACGGGAAAAGCACCTTCCCATAAACCTCCACCAGGAGGGCGTGGCCAGGCATGTGGAACGGAAGTGAGGCAAAAGAAGCAACAGGGAAAGACTCATCCGCTGACCAAATTAACCAGAAATAGGGAAAATTACCATACAATGTAAGATGATATTATGTATACTGTTGTACTATACAGAGGATGCTGTTACAAATGCTTCCATCTTCGAAAACCACCTTGTGATATGTAGACTAAGGATAACCAATGCCACTTTCAGATGAGGTACAGATGTCCTGAAATGAAATAATGCAGGATGTGCAGATAAATTGGTGAATCTCATGTGAGGAGATAACTTGCACTGTTAGTGGCTACCAACTTCCAGATAACTAACTCCTGTGCCTCTTAGTAGAACACTGCTGGTTCATGGGAAATGGTATATGTAGTTCTTTTGGATTAAGTATTCTGGAAAATCTTCCTTTTTGAAAAGATTTTTGCCCATGAACTGCAGAGTAGCTATGTGGTTCTTCCTGTTATCTTGTATACACATTGCTAGTCGTGAAAGTAGGACCATAATTCAGGATATCTAAACCGTGTGTGCTGTATGGATATGACGTAGGCAGGAATTCTGAAACCACCCCTTTACATGACGTGGCCAGTCACTTGTTCATGTGGCAGTTGCTTAATATAGATAGTTGTGAATTACCTTACACTAATGTTTTAAATTTGACCTTATTGCTAATTTTGGGAAATATGGTCATTCTTTATTACCCAAGCCGGTATATTGAGGCAACCAGCAAAAACGATTTTGTCATTTTCTCAGCCATTATGTGTTGGTTCAGAATTCAGGCAGTAGTGAATTTTATTCTACGTTTTTCTTCCATACTGTGGAAATCCATATATGACGTGCAACTTCTAAATAGTGCACAGTACATGATTTCCACTAAAGTGTGCTAGTCCCTGCTGCTATATCTATTTTCTAGTCTATCTCAACACCTGTAATTCCTTTATGCAAAATGTTAAAAATCTTAGGAGTATGTCTTTTTCCATGACAACTCAGTGTGTGGCATCTATGTTCAAAATTTATTATGCATTGCTGTATTTACCTCATAATGCATCGTGTTAAATTATACATGTGCTTGTTGGCCATCGGGTGATATATTGTGTTGTTTTTATAATTTTTCTGATTTATTATGATGACCATATAGACAGTTCCCTTCAGTATCTAGTGTCATAGATATGTGATTGTGATGTCCCAGCTTATGCAAGGTGTGTCATGAATCTGACAGATTGACATTTTTTGGTGTTATGATTAATTTTCTATTTGTAATGGGAAAAATACTTTAGGGAATTATAAAGCACAGAATGATCAATCGTGTCACTTTCATCCAATCTGTAGCTGGTGTCAGTAGACATTCCTCCTTTTTGCTCAATTATGATGACGCACTGATTTGTGTCGTCCCTTTTGTCTCATTGTTATGTTTATGAATGTGTACTAGACCAGTTAATGTTTTATTATTAAATCAATTGAAGTTTTATCATGAAATTACACACTAGACCAATCTTATGTCACACTTCTTTTTTCTCAATATGTCAAGTTTCATGTTTAAATACAAGGCTACATGAATTTAGGCAAGTTGTAAATATATGACGTAGTATGTATTGTAAATGATGTGTGGAATAAGACGTGACCCAGGCCAACTGGTCCCAGTGTTGCCATTATTACAGCAGACAGTGCACTAATATTTTTGTCACCTAAAGACTGGTTTTTGATTGTTCAGGACTTATGGCATAATTGAATATTTGCATATGATTCCTGTGTGAATGAAAAAGAATGCAAATATCATTTTGCATACACAGAAATCATGTCCTTGATAATCAGTACTCCAGGGCAGCCTGTTTCGAGAGAGATTTTGTGTACCCTCTTCACTGTCATTTACTTACTCGCAATCTTTATAGTGACAATGTAAATATTCTTCAGTTGTAACTTCTTGTCATAATGATATTGGTGATTTACAGTGTAATTTATGTATAACAGTGGTGTGCTATATTTTGTATATAATTTGTACAAGAATCTAATTTATGATAATAAAATAAATTTGAAATTATATTTCACGACTTTATCTATCTATGTATCTATATCTTTTGATACCCGTTCCCTTTGGGAACTATTTCAAGGGGGTGGCCACAGCAAAAGATTCTCTGTTGAGCTCCAGTGCCATTTCTTAGTCTTTAGTGCCTTACCCTTACCAGGCCATTGGCAGACAGCAACTCTAGCACTGTTTTCAGATGCTCCTAACCAATGTTCCTGCCAACTACTAGTAATATGTCTACCTAATATTCTTGCCTTTTGTTCCAACATACCACTTGTACCTAATGCTCCATCTTTATATTTGCAGTTACACTTAAAAGTATATGCAAAAATATACATAAAGATTAAAAGGCTGTGCTTGGCATATTTAAAATCTTGATTACAATTCTTGAAGCCAAATAAGGATCTGAGTGCCTAAAGTTGTACTCCAACTCGTTTCTGAAAAGCCTTATGTATTTTCTCATAATCTGTTGCCTTTCCTTAATGTTATACTGTAAAGAATGGACAACTACATCTTCATGGAAATATCCTCATTTGCCTTCCACTTTTATGAGTGCTTTGAGAATGTGATAATGCATAAGGAGAGGATTTCCTGCCTCTTACTCTTCTCAATTCACAATTCTTTCAACAACAGTTTATTATTATAGGTAGTAAGGGCCTTTTATCTCATTACTTTTGAATTCTGAAAGTAATTCATGGCCTGAGCTGTTTATCTTGCTTTTCAGCCAATTTGATTTATTATATCTCATGTTGCTTGAAATCCCATGATAGGCACTAATTCTCAAGCTGAATGAGGGCTTATGATCTAAACTTTTAATTCCCTCTAATCATCAGAGTTATTAAACTTTCCAGTAATGAACTTATAAATTTCAATATTAGTCATCACCTGTCTTTTCTGGGTAGCATTTGTTTTTGTATATATTAAAGAATATAAATGCATTTATCCTAATAATTTTCATTTTTGAAAACAGCACCTGAAACTGGTGTCTAAATCTGGGAAAGTAAGTAAAAGGAGGAAGTTGAGTTACTGTGAAAAAAGAAAGGTAATGAGGCATAGCTTGGGGATAAGACAAGATGGGTTGGGTGCTATTTTGATGGGAGAGAATCTAGCAGAGTCCTTTACATACCCAAAAGTAGACAAGGCAATATATGGAACCATAATAGCTGAATACAGAGCCAGAGTTGAGAAGGGTGCAGAGGTTCTGTATGCATTGAAAAGTGTGTGAAAGGTGAGGTCAGTGTCAGTTACTGGAAAGATAGGCATGTCTGAATGTATAATGGTCCCAATAGTATTCTATGGATGTGAGTATTGTACCCTATTTGAAGTAGGTGTTCATTACTTTCTTAACTGGTCACAAGCAGTTGTTCTAGGGTATTTTTTCAGTGGTTTTGTTTATAGTTGAAAAGGCTGTTCATTTTCAATTTTGAAATATGCATTTGGCTCTCTTATTATTTCTATATGATATACCTTCCTCTTTGGCAATATATTTTGTCTTTAATTTCTGACGGCTTAAAAGCTCATCATAAATGCTACTCTTAATGCTGAATACTGATCAAAGATCAGCGATGTCCTTAGCAAGCATGTCGCCTACATTTAAATTTTCGTTTTTTACATGACCACTATCAAAACTAGCCTAGTCCAACAACACAACTCTGCTTACACCATTTATGATGTAAATTTTATTTCAAATTAATGCAAAAGATTCTGGAATAAGCATAAATTGATATAACACTGGCTTCAATACAAAACAGTTCTCATGAACACAATACACACAAAAGCAGCATTAAAAGGGTATCTACAGCAATATTATTATGTGTCAAACATCTAGCATCTACTGAAGCAGTAATACATACTACAGCTACCATTAAAATCAGGCTAAATCATTTATCTATCAATCCCCTTTAACCAATACCTTATTAAAACATTCTGCACAGCACCTAGCACACCCACCCCCAATGTGACTGAGGGATATAAAAATAAGAAAGCTTAAATTTTGGCAAAACAACCCTTAGAAACTATGAAATACATCTTAACAACTCTGAGGAATTGAAAAATTCACAAAGTAATACATAGTAATGACTAGATACAGTGGCAGTGGGAGTACTGTATTACTGTTTACATTCTACCCACTAATAAACAAACTAACATGCCTAAAGACACACACTACATGTGTACTCTACCATGAATATAAAACATCTAAGCAATTACAACACAATGAAAAGGCAAACTAAAATCAAATAACGCAGTAAATCTCTAGACAACACCCGTGCTGTTTCAAGGCCAATGTCAATACTGAATGATCTCACCGAGTGTGTATTTCTCTAAAATCTCTATACAATCTATTAATCTACTACAATCACAAAATAACTTTTACTTCACGAGCAATAAATACATCATAAAACCTGAATGATGGAGCAAAAGATGTGGTAACTACGGCCATTAGATTATGACTGAGACTGTTTGTTTTCTTTTAAATGTGAATGTATTACGGCCCTCCACACGTTATAGTTACCATAGCAGCCCCCCCAGGCAAGCTTTTAAGTGCCAAATTTACCACAACAAAAACTGGGCTCTGCATGGAACAAACAAACCCATGAAGGCCATGCCCTACATGGAAAGGATTAACATGAAATGTGGGGCCTGGTTGTCGATAGGGAGCTGTAGTTTTGGTGCATTACATACGACAGCTAGAGACTGAGTGTGAGTGAGTGTGGCCTTTTTCATCATGTTTCCTGGCGATGCTATTTCCCGTGGGGCAGGGAGGCGTCAGGAATGGATGGAGGCAAGCAAGTATATATGTGTATATGCACGTATATGTATGTATATATGTATATGTTAGTATGTATATGTACGTATTGTGCATATATGTGCAAGTATATATATGTGTGTATATGAGTGGATGGGTCTTTCTTCATCTGTTTCCTGGCACTACCTCGCTGATGAGGGAAACAGCTATCAAGTATAATAAATAAATATAAATATCTGCATGTATATATACTTACAGTGGGTTACATTCCTTGACACTTTTTGCAAGTCAAATTGTCTTAAGTCAAACAACTGAAATCTTATAAAGAGGGTTATATTCCTGATCAAAACTTTTCCAAATCTAACTCTTGTGGATGAACTATACTGCCCCTGAAACAATTTAGCTAACCACCCATACACTCTCCAATCAAATTTACAGTCCAACCAGTGTCTCTCTCTCTACCCTTCTAAACTTAGTAACCTTACTTTTATGCACATTAACTCAATTTTCTCCTCAAGTACAATCCCCCCAGTTCAGACAACAGTTCCTGCAGTTTCTCCCCTTAGTTTGCTACCAGAGCTGTGACATCAACAAACAGCAACTGACTCACCCCAAGGCACCCTGACCCAGCCAGACTACTACCCTTGTATTCCCTGCATGACATGTTTTAATGTGCATGGAAGTAACCATGATGAGAAGGGAAAGAGAGAAACTGGATGTTCTGGTTCTGAGTGAAACAAAAAGTTCAAGGGGAAAGGGGAAGAATGGTTGGGGATGTCCTTCGAATAAAGTCTGAGTTTAGCATGAGGGTGAGAACAAAGAAGGAGTGGTACTTCTCCTGAAGGAGGAGTTGAGAATATGTGCAAATGCAAGAAAGCCCTACACTGATGTGGTTTAAATGAAAATGGATTACAAGAGATAGGTGATTTAGTGTTTTCGCACCTGAAAGCAAGAGAAGCGAGGAAGAGGGGCAAGTGTTTTGGTGGAGCTAATTGAGTGCATGAGAAATTTTGATGCAAGGGATTGAGTACTGGCACTGGGTGATTAAAATGCTAGAGTGGGTGATATGGCAGTTATGGGTATGACTAGGGAGCTTAGGGTACACTGTGCTAATAAAAATGATGCAGAGCTTTTGGAGTTCTGTGCTAAAAAAGGAAGTGATTGGGGAAACCTAGTTAAAGAAAAAGGAAACAGGTGGTAAGAGTATGTGGGTGAGGGGGGTTAATGGTGAGTGGGCTCTTCTGTTAATCAACGAACACGGTAAGGAAACACTTCGGATGTAAAAGTGATGTGCGGGACAGCTGATAAGAAGTCTGATAACTTTTTGGTGGAGACAAGAGTGAACATTTGTACAGGATTCGAGAAAAGAGGAAATCATATATATTTTCAACATATCCTCATACTCTCTCACTCTGTATACTATCCCATCCTAGGCAAACCACAACCACAAAATTATCATCTGATAAACCGAATGCAAACAAAAATATACAGGCTGAAAATACGACACCATTATTGGGTAATATTTATTGATCAATAACATAAGCTCCCACTTTTCACAAACCTTGACAACTGTTGCTCGGTGTTAAGTTCATACAGCATTATGTTAAATAACCTTATCCTCAATGTGGAACACTAAAAAAACCATTCACTCTCATAACACACCCTTCGTAAGACTATGGTAGTCTTACTGGGTACAAACTTTAGCTAGGTTTACTAGTTCACTTTGTAAGACATATATTAAAAACCAATAAATCAATCTGTGTCATGAACTGAAAACTGCATTATAAACTATGGAGATAAAGAGTGGGCTAATCTGATGCATACATTTATAGATGTAATACATTTCAAGAATCAAGTGTACTTCTCAACACTTCCTCCATGAGGTGAGACTGTAATCCTGATTTACATTAATGACAGAAAGCTAACATGTAACCAGCGGAGTCTAACATTTCTTAAATTACAAGATTATTTAACTATAAGCTGTCTTGTTCAATAATGCATCCAGAAAGTGACAGACAAAGCAAAGATAACGAGAACAACTTTTTTCCTTTATACCATGCAACAGTAACAGATTCAAAACTATTCTACTTAGTTTCTTTTAGCTGTCTTAAATGAAATACCATGTGAAATGTCTGAGCACCATCAAGCCAATCCTAAATGTGCATCAATCATAAAAAATTTAGAAGTGTGCAGCAGTAACGAAGTTAAGTGTGCACTATAACTTTATATCCTATTTATGACTTTCACAATTACTTCATCACAATGTTCATCCTATTTATGACTTTCATCATTACTCTTCATCACAATGTTCAGTGACAGATCCAACATCAACCATAATGGGAATATTGAGAGTCACTGTCCTGGACTCAGTAGCTGTAGCAACAGTGTTTGTGTAGTCATAACGGAGAACAAAGCCCACATTTGCCTGCTCGGCGTCAGGTTTAGGCGTCACCAAAAGGTTAACACCAACTTTATTGGCTCGGCGCCAAGCTACCACACTGTTGAGAAAAAAGTGAAAGAGGGCATCAGAAACTTTCTAAAACTAATACGAGTGACCTGTTCATATGCTTTCCTATTCTGTACCTTGAAGATAAATGAAGATGAAAGTTTACATTAACAAGTATGTGGACTGCTACTAGCCACTGTCAATATTTAGCACATGAAGTCTATCAAAGACAATTCTAATCTATGAGAAGAGGAGGAACATCTTAATCTCAATCTGCATATCTTGAGAAAGAATCTGGTGTAATGCCCTTTTCCATAGTAAAATTCTTCTTCATTCTCTTCTCCAAAACATTCAGTCATGATTTTTAAACCATTCCATGCATGGCATGGCTTTCACTGGTTTGTTCCTCACAGGAAAAGGCCTTCAGAGTTTTAAACTTGGTGCTTTTAAAAGTTTGACTGTTGGGGGTTACAATGGCATAAAAATAAGTTGCCAAGGGCAATCATGTATTTACCCATATAAAAGAAAATAACCTCATTTATGATTTGCTTGCCACAGTGGTCTCACTTGTGCATTGTCACTCAAGTTTTACAACACCTCATGCGAAAAAAATTTTGAGATGTGCTAGACCACTGGAACGTATATCAAGTGATGGGGAGAAAAAGATAAATGCTGAGAGCAGACAATAGTGACAGTGGTTTTGGAACAGCACAAGAGATGTCCAATGGTTTACTGTGTAAATCTCCTCGCCTGCCTCCTCCATCACCATCTGGGACAGGCCACACACTAAGCCAAACTAAGGCAATATCAGTTTGTTTTAAATGTGTTTGATGACTGTCTGAGTATGTTTACTGTTCCTGGTAAAGAAAATTTGTAAAATGGGCCTTCAGTCATGCCGGTTTGTTTGTCAGTAGGCCGAATAAAACCAATACCACAATCACCCACTGTCATCCGAAGTGAGTTCATGACTGTTTCTACAGTGTTGACAGTTTTGTATTTTGTTGTTTTTTCAGTGTTTCAGAAATTGTTCATATGTATTTTACATTTTCTAAAGGATATTTTGCAAAAAATTTGGACTTAACATTTTCACTTCCCAAGCTGCACTAGAGGAGGAAGGCAGGGTACCCATGGTTGCATGGAATGGTTGAAACAATCAGTCACAACACTATCACATTTCTTTTGACTAAGGTGAGTCATTTCTCAGTAAGTCTTGCAACTGTTTTTTCTCCCTTTACCTTTGTATGATGAAATAATCAGTGACCTCATCTATCCATTAGATACACAAATCTTATTTCCATACTGATTTACCTTCACTGTTAATCATCTCATTCATTACTTTATCAACACCTGCTTAAATGCTTTTCAGTCTCATTACTGTTTTTTCACCACTTTCTTTGGTTTGCTTCATAGCTCTTCTTCATTCACCTAAGCTTTAATCCTAATGAAGCACTGTCTACATCCCTTATACTTTTTCCACCTTTCATGAATTTCATCTTTTTTTTCACCAGCTGTACACCTTGTTTTCCTTTTTGTATATATCAAACTCCTCCTCAACACTCAATATCCCTCAGATTCATACTCAACCATTCTCCAAAATCCTCACCTGCTTTTGTGTTATTTACAAGCAACATCTTCACCCTTTTACTCTGGAATCTATATTCTTCATTCTTTGGCTTTCAATCATCTTAGTTTCTAAAAGATTCTGTTTTGTCCATATTTTCTTCTTTGGAACTGAATTTTTTGCAGATCTATTACATTTTGCTCCCTTTACACATCCTAATCTGTAATGTCAAATATATCTGTGGCAACTCTAATGATGCACTGTTTTATTGCCTCCACATCACTTTAACCTCTTTCCATTCTGCTACACCCACATTTTTTGGTTTTCTATTCAGCTCCTCTGGAAAATTCTATTGCACACCTTCATCCTTAAATGACCTCTCCTATCTTTTTGATGATCTACATTTCTGTCATATGATCAAAGCTTTACTGGACCTACTGACAGATCTTGTCATATATAATACCATCTTCTTTCATACCCAAACCATATCCATCATTCTCAGCACCTTCATGGTATCTGTACCTCAATCATTTATTCATATCCTTTTGTTCAGGATAAACATTAGCAATACACCCATAGAGGCACTTACTCCACTTGTTATTCCATCATACACTCTGTTTCCTATTCATTCATTCAAATCATCAATCAAAATAAGCTTCTACTTTGCCTCAATTTTTTTTTCTTCACTTACTCAGTAATAAACTCTTAATCTCATGTTCTCAGTTTTTGTAATTATTACACTCAGTTTAAAACTATCCAACTTGAACTTTGTATCAAATTAACTGAAAAAAATCACCTATAAAAGGATGAAAAGTGGGATAATTCAGACACAAGAGAGTTGTACAACATTATGTGAAAATGACATTCGGCTACAATGATTGAAAAACAACAGAGGGGGAAATTATCAAGTCATTTCAACTGCCTAAAACTTTTTCCATGCTTAACATTTCACTTTACTTTGTGCTAAATAGTCTAAAACAATTCATTAGCATGAAAACAATCAACTTTGTCACTTTATGAAATATGACACACCAACTGTCATGAAAATTCTGAAAAATCTGTGGAATTAGACAAAGCTAAAAAGACTAATACCATGAAGCCAATAAACAGATATGATGCAGGAACTGTAACAGAATTTATAAAAAGAAATCCCTGCATAAAAGACGATAATATGTGAGAATAAAAGACATTCAGAGTAATTCACAATCTTTTAGCCTGGAATACAAGAAATCATTAACTCAGGAAAGGAATCTCTGATATAAACAGAATGAGCAAGCAACAATGATGCACTAACAAAATTTTAGTGCCACTACAAATTACATTCTGTAAACGGACTCAAATAAGACAGATGAAAAGAATATCAACGATAACCAAACATCTGACCATCAACCAACAAAGTCAGCCCTGCCAACCCAGTCTGTCTATATATGGCACAAGGAAATGCATCCCCACATCCCCAGGTATTAGTCCATAAGACCATCACATCTGCCAAGTCCAGCAAGTGGTAACTAGTGTCATGGGTGTGTCAAAAATCACCTCAGTAACCACCTGATACCATTAACCATTATATGGAGAGGATTATCATAACCTGTCATACATAGTAAGAGGTCATACTTTTCCTCTTCAATGGAGTTTACTTTCATTCCTGTTCCTAAAAACAGGCTTCTATCATTAGTTAAACCACCTACTACTCAGGAGACTAATACTGTGTAGCTATTGGCATCTAAGGGTTGGATCACTGTGATGTCTGTTCCTTTCACTACATTGCAAACCACAGGATCTCTATACCTTCTCATCTCTTCCCTGAAAGTCATAACCTGCCCCTTTTTAAAAAGACTCTCCTACTCTAAAGACTTACGATTATCCTTCTCATCCTCCCCTATCTCCTCTATTTCTTTAGCCCACTTTTACATGTAAGGCCTAACCTCAATGAGGACTTCTGCTGGCATGAATGAAAAAGTTTAACATATCATGGAAAGATTCAATTGCTTTACTAACGTGTCCTTTGTGAGATGGTGGCTCATAACCTACAAATTATGAACAAAGTCTTCATTCTTATATGCCTTATCATATGGCATGCAACCTTGCAAAAATGATGGAGGATGAGATGAATAGGGATTACTACAACTTACCTTTGGGTTAGCCATGTTTCTCAGGTTCTAAACCCTGACTGCTCACACTAAACACAGAGCTGTGCAAAACCAAGGTACACCCTACACACAATATTAGCAGCAGACCTAAGGTCCCCTGCTAATTAATGCAAAGAGAAGACAGGCTGCTAATGTCATTATGAGTAATATGAATATCATAATTAACCAGTCACAACATATGGCCATTGACTATTGAGATGGTCACTACTGTATCCCATTGTACTTCCCAATACCACACTGTAAGAGATATGAACTACTAATACAACCAGTAAGACTATCATACTTATTGATATTAAAGTGCAAAGAGATTTGGACCACTGTTACAACTATTAAGGCTACTATGCTTATTAATATTACACTGTGGAGAGGTATGAACCTCTAATACAACTATTCAGACTAATATACTAATTGATATTACACTGTAAAGAGATATGAACTACTAATACAACTATTAAGACTACTATACTTAGTACTACTATAATAGTAATATTACATTATAAAAAGATTTGAACCACTTAATCTACTACAACAAGTAAGCATGGGCTTCTACAAACAACTGAGCAATTCTAACTTCTCATGGCAAATAAACACTCAGAGGAAATTTCATAATTAATACTAGATTTCAGGAAACACAATTAATCTATAATAGAAATACTATAAACTAAATGCCCTCAAAAAATTAAGGCACAATTTATAAAGGTTTACTTATTAGTCTAAACGTTAAAAATAGTAAAGAATTTTTGCGCCATCCATTTGAGGCTCACTGTGTAAAAAAATGGTCTGATTTTGTCACAGTGGAGATAGGATGGCATGCCTGCTTGGTGGGGAAGGATATGCTTTTTACCAATGAAATGCTCTTTACTTTCCATCATAAGGCTACCTGGCTAAGCACCGCTCAGATTACTAGTTGAAATATCTTTCAAAAAGTAAATCTTTAGTTTGTGAAAGACAAAAAAACAGCTTCACCTAAAGGAGCATGTCAAAGCCATAAAGCGGTTATGGAATGACAGTGCCAATGGCGTGAGGGTGGAAATGGAGCAATGGTGCTGAAAAAAGGGTGGTGATGGAGAAAGACTGGAAATGGTGATGAAGTGAGGGGAGGTGATAGCACCACTGTCCTAAAATTAAAAAACAATAATTAATTCTGGATTCTATGAAAGGATAAGACTTAAAGACCTGCAATGTCTTTTGAGTGAGGGTGGTGATGGACTAAAGAAGATGACACAATAAGGACTGTGACGGAGGGAGGGTGGTCACAAAGCACAAGAGTGTTGATACTATCACAATCCTAAATTTCAAAACAACTGGTCAATGGAAACTCAAGATATAGCACAGAAACCAACTGTCTACAGATGACAACCAAGGACAGCAACACTGTTATAATATAATCAAGTTGCAGCCATATATTAGCAGTACAACAAATTTCCAATGCACTTACTGAGGATCATCCTTATAACTGGAGTCTGAATCCTGGTCATCGTACTCTGCGGTGTCATCACGAGCAGCCAAGACCAGCTGTCCTTGAGGAAGTGCTACATCAGCAGTTGGAGTCAAATCGGTCTTCTCTGCTGGAATGTCTACCACTCGTACTAGACTGCTAGTGTTGAGGCTACCTCCATCTGCTGGATCCTCTGCTGCATGCAACATAAATTATACCTATGTAATATACAAACACATTACCCTAACTCATTGCATTACCCTATGTTTATGCTTAGTCTAGCAAAAGAATATAAAATTTCAGACTCCATCATTATGTGAAAGTCATTTTGTTTTCATTCCTATGACTTTAAAGAATCCTTAAACCTATATGCAGATTAACAATCCTTTCTGTTGGTTGAATGATTTTATCACAACTAACTCTTCTGGACCTTTAGCCTTCATGAAGGTATTTCTTATTCATGTAGCCTGGAACATTCTCATGAATCACAGTATCTTTAAACTGTAATCAGAAATCTGCAAACTAACTGAAACAGTTGTAAACACAAAGTCCAGTGGCCTGTGACTGAAATATATACTGCTTGAGAGCTTATATCAGGAAGTGAAAACAAAGCATAATAAACCTGAGCTCCAGTTAACATGACAAGAGCTATACTCTTACCTTTCTGAAGCAATGCTGCATAAGCCTCAGGAACAAATGGAAGAAGTGCAACAGTCATGTCATGGGGAGTTGGGTTGCAAAGGGAGAGTTGCACATTAGTCTCTATACCAGGCTTTAGATCTACCTTATGCACCATCCGTACCTCTGGCACATGATAACTGTGGAAGATGTACAAAATTATAAGCAACGATATTGTCTACTTAAAGAACAATAAATAACACTGATGTACTATGAATCTATTTGCAATATCCAATTCTAAAAATAATCTACCCTTTATCTATATTCACACAATGAGGAACTTTCCCTACTGCAAACTAACACAACAAAATTTTTCTAAAATATTTCAGTTATCAACCACCTCTAAAAGCTTGCTCATCCTATAAAGGTCACACTTTTCTTTGTGTCTGCCCATTCTCAAGGATGGTATCTCAAAACAGTGTTTTTTTCTTAATAAATCATTTCATCACCCTTTTTCCTCAAACTTTTTCACATGGTCAATCCATGCACAGTGCCATTGTTTATCTTTTCGACCCCTTTTTCTCAATCCACGAGTGAATCTCCAATAAGACTATCCACTACTTACTTTATCATCTCTCCAAATCCTACAATCAGTCTCCCATGTCCACCTCCCTTCTTTATCTATTTTACATCACTTTTTGGCCTTTGTATATATCTGCTTCCACTCACCTTATCTACTTAAACTCCCATCTGTCTATCTAAAGCCATCCTTTCCACCATATAATAAATCATTTTATCAACAACTTTTCCTACTGGCAATTTTCCTGTCTTTCTCCTCACTTCTCATTCTATTTCCCTCCAAACTCTATTTCTTTTCCATAAAGAATTCTAACTGCTTACACACTATGAGCCATCCTACTGTTTCTATGCCATACTTTACTAATAGAAAGTAGAGGATGATAACACAATTATCAAACATCATTACACTTAACTTTGACATTTCTATTTTCATATTCTTTATACCTGTTTGCTTATTCTCTTTACAGCTCTAATAACTTGCGTGTCTTTTTACACTCACTCTAGAATCTCTACTTTTTTTCCAACATACTTGCTAGTGACAACTACCAATAAATTCAAATTCTTAATTTCAATATCAATTAATCATACAAGACTTCACATCCCAATGCAGGCAGGTGCTATTTCCTGGTTGGGATAGCATACACGAACGAAACAGGGCCTTCAAACTGTTTTTTTTTTTAAACTGCTGAGAAAGTTGGTATCTCAAAATATTCCCTTTTATTGCAATGAAAAGGTTTATTCTCAATAATGTAAACCCAAACAGAAATGGCAAAAACTTTTTATAAGGAAATGAGAGGTGATAAAAACGGAAAAAAACAATGTGAGGAATAGGTGAATATGTGAAGATATGAGACACTGGAAATTGCATAAAAATTTGTTGAGCTATCCATTTTCAAGTCAGACACTTCATTAGGTTTGAATTTGTTTCACTACTTTCTGAATGCAAAGAAACAGGAAGGTGGACACGTCGAAAATGAAATACCAGAATGCAACACTTGGTGTAAAGCAGGCTGATCATGTAAGGAATGAAATTGTAAGAGTATGGTATGATAGTAAGAGCAGTGTGACCATAGTGCACTGAAATGGTTCATACATATGAAGAGGAGCAAATAAAGACTAAGATGAGCTATGTGCCAAAGTAGAGGGAAAAAGGAGAAGGGGAGACCAAGAAAGTAATGAAAGGATGGAGTGAAAGAGGTTTAGTATCACTAGGGCCTAGACATTCAGGAAGGTGAGATACATGCATGAGATAGAAATAAACTGGATCAATGTGGTATATAAGGGGAAACATACTGTTAATGGGCTAAACCTGAACACATGAGTGGTCAAGGTAATTATGAAGCAGTCTGTGGAGCAAGGTTAGAACGCTGGTGTCTGGTTTTGATGGAATGAACTTGAAAGCTAGAGTGTGAATGAGAGCAAATGGTGCTTCCTGACACAAAGGACATGTCAGTAATAAGTGCACCACAAAGGACATGTCAGTAATAAGTGCACCAATCAAAATCATATACATTTATACATCTGAAACTTACAAGGCTCCAAGCTGGATCTTAAACTTGATAGAGGAAGGATTATACTCTGGCTTGGAAAGATTGTGCTCACAGTGGCGGCAACGAAGAGACCGCTTCACAAGGATGTGCTTGTGAAGAGGATACAAGTCACCAGTATTCTCAGGCTGCCATTCAGGTGACGACATCCGCTGTTCCATGTTTGCCACTGTAAGTAACATAAATGTTACACCAAACACTTTCTATTATTAGTATACAGTTCAAACTTTAAATATACAAATATGAACCCCTGTCCTTCACTTTCTTTATTCCCTGAATCTCCAGTCTATGACTCTCCATTCCTATGTGCATCTCTCTTTCTACAATTGTCCCACATTTTCAAAAGCAAAACATATGGAAATCTGTTGTCACCTCATTTACCAAATGATAATGTCTACTACTTGGTTTTTCAAGTAAGAACATAAATACTTCTCTGAAAATGTGATACTTCACATTAGTACTTATTTCTATTATTTACCCCAAAATTTCTAATCAATTAAAAACATTTCTAACCCAAGGAGTCAAAAGCATTTCTATCCCAACCAAGTTTTTTATTGTAACTGGCTGAAATTTGACAAAGTTATGACAGCACAGATACCCAACTTTCACAGGCTGTACGTATGAAAATGTAAGAGATTCCACATACCAACCACAGTAATGAACATCTTTTTACATACTAATCCATTCTAGTTATAAAGAATTATTTCTACAATAAGATGTGCACATATGAGTGAAAACTAGTTGCAGATATCTTATATATGAACTGGAAACATGTTATATATAAAGTGCCTGAATAAGGAAATAGTAGTTTAAAAAAATTAGGAAATTTTAATAACATGAAAAGCTATGTAAAAATTGATGTTTACCAAATAAATGGCTAAATAAGGAATGCAAATGCAGTTAAAAATGTTGAAGAATATATGAACTATTGAAAAAAGTTATGTGACCACAACACACTTATTTAAGACAGAGATAATACCAAAATAATAGTGAGTAAATGCAACTTTTCAAACATACCTGAGGATAATACAACTTCCTCTGAAAATATATTATCAGGGAGACCATCTACCTCAGATGTAGCTTCCAAGGGAGTCATTTCTGAGCCCTGGCCACCATCCCCCTGTTGATCAGTAAGGCATAAAAGTCTTTCATAATGTATAAAGAAAATAGCATATATCATTATAATCTATTAGCCCACAGTGATTATGATGTCACAACAAAGATGTTCCATATAATATGGAACTTAGCAGCCAAATCTCTCTCCACCACCTTTTTCAGAATTCTGAAATCAAATTTTTCTGATTTCAAGATATGAGTAATATATAAATCTATTTTTAATCCCATCAACACCTCCCAACCTAGCAAGTTAGGGTCAGGAACAAACATCTTAATATAAATGCTTACCTTATACACTCTAGAATTATACAAAATTTAAGGTATGTACGTGAAAATGTACTAACTGTGCTTTTGTGTCACTTGAAGAACTATTGCTACCTTAACACCCTCAGTTTTTGAAGATTGTTCTTCAATTACACACTAAATGAAAGTGAGAGTCATAATGTAATTTACAGAAAGTTTCTTCAGGGATTTTGACAATGTAACATTATAACAATTTTCAGATTTCCCATCAAACAGTTTTCTAAATACAAGAATTTTGAATGAAAAAATAACAAAATCTGCATGAGTTCATTAGATGCAAATATTGAAACAAAAATAAAGACAAGCTGCTGAAAGAGAGTTAAACAAAAATGATGAAACCCCTGGAGAAACTTCTTTTGGTAAAAGG
>JAUUDW010257835.1:0-13914 GCA_032361385.1 Panulirus guttatus | reverse complement strand
AATGTGTGGAAGGAGAGAACAATATCTTGGAGAGCAAAAATTGGTATGTTTGAAGGAATAGTAGTTCCAACAATATTATATGGTTGCAAGGCATGGGCTATGGATAGAGTTGTACAGAGGAGGGTGGATGTGTTGGAAATGAAATGCATACATGCTCCTCTGTCCCATGACAGTAAGAATAACAGGAATATGATATAAGTGTGAGTTGATATTCATATATGAATGTTCTTTTTATTCTCTTATAAGAATCCTTTTCCCCACAATTAGTGTATGTAGCAGAATTTGTAAGATTTTTTCCATCTATCTGCTCGACGAATATACTTATGCAAAGGGAATCGTGTGTTCAATAAAAGTAGATTGGTGTATATGTGTGGATTTGCTCTGAACTGAGTTGATATCATACTTACTGTGCAGGGGTTAATAACACTTATTAGACAGGTACAGAGTAGCTAGATCTGAGCATAGCAGTTATATCACAGTATTAGTTTAACAGTTCATCTTTTGTATTGAAAATTTACTTCAAAACCTCAGCTGTTAACTTGGTGTCATATGCTTTGACTGTTTTGAATTACTATTCATGATACTTGAATTAATTAATTAATTTAACTTGAAGGAAAAATTCTGCTGTAAAATACAAATAAAAGTTAGCAGCTTTGCTACTGTTCACTTAGACTATTTATTTCAGTGACAGATAAGCTTTAGAAATTATTATTTTATTTCATGCTTTACCTATGTAACAGTTTTTCCTAGGTGCACCATATTTCAACAAAGTGTTACAGAAGTTATCCATGCACTGTCTTTCAGGTGGTTGATTTTTTGAGGTCATCCTTCACTGACACACCACAGCTTAGTTCTTCCAACCTCTACCGTGAAGTGGCTGTTTTTTTACGATTTCTCTCTTCAAAATCTCAGGCTGAAGAAGAGTTGAAGAATAATCTTGAAGAAGAGTTGAAGAGTAATCTTGATCTTCTTACACTTTTCTGGAAAAAGTTTGTACCTGAATGTGAAATCATAACCCAACAAGGAAATGAGTCAGCAACATCAAAGATTATCACCTTCTTTCGTATCCTGAAGAACCCCAATTCCACATTCAGCCTTAGAAAGGAGGGTGTTAAATTTTTTGATGAAACTGAAGCAAAGGGACAGTTGGCAGATTATTTCCCAGTAGAACAAGATGAGAGGGAAAAATTTTTCTTAGAAAATGTGGGAATGAATGTTACACCACTCTTGTTTATGGAATGGGAGAAGTGAAACCAGTTAACGTAAGAGAACTGCTTGAACAAGTTATTTTACCTAAGATGGAAGGAGAAGATACCTCTGTCTCTCAAGCAACAGTTAATGTATTCATGGAATTATATGATTTAATGGGCAATGAAGATCAGAAAATTGTTCTTCAGAATTTCAAGGTAAGTTACATTGTTCTTGCCAACTGTTACTCATGATTTTATGATTGAAGCTATTAAAATTTTGTTGAAAAGAGAGATCACAAAGATGCTGTGGTTGGCATCTCAAGAGATGGAAAAGCAGATTTTTCTTAAAGTTAGCTACTGGCCAAAATAAGTTTGTCACATTTTTGGCTTATTTTCTGTGTCATTAACTATTCCAGTGTTTATAAGTTTACATGCTGAGAATGCATGGGAGTGCACCATTTTAAGTTTAGATTTCATATTTTCTTGGATGGTATTTCCCAGGCCTCACAGTTAGAACTTTGTGTAACTTTTGCTTTAACATAAGGCTCCCTCAAATTTCAGTTATTCTCTATAAAAAGCAGCTGTATGTAATCATTTGTGTGTGTCTTGGATAGAATAATTATCTTTTTAGGGATGAGATAGACTGGCCAGTATCAGTCAGTGTCTGACAGATTTTGCTATCTTTATATTTGCTATATATCTGTCAGGTATTTCATGCATGTTATTAAAAAAGAAAAAGGATTAGAAATTATATTAGTGCAGATGCTTTTTATGGTAATACAGAGAATTTTTTGGTTGAGGGTGATGTACAGACAGATGTAAAGGAGGAGTATGTAAGTATGTAAGCATGTATGAGTGTATTGAAGAGGGTGTATTGAAATGGTTTGGACATATGTAGGTGAGTGACAGGAGGATGACTAAGAAGGTGTACATGTCAAAAGCGGAGAGAACGAGGAAAAGGGAGAAACCAAGGAGGATTTTGAAGCATGGAGTGAAAGATGCTTAGAAAGTTGAGGTCTTAACATGTATGAGGATGTGAGGCATGCAGATTGGAGTGATTTGGTGTACAGGAGTTGACGTGCTGTCAGTGGACTAAACCAGGGCATGTGAAACAGCATGGGGAAACCATGAAAAGGTCTTTGGAGCCTGGTTATGGATAGGGGGCTGTGATTTTGGTGCATTACCCATTTTTGTAATCTCTCTGAAGTTTGCTGATACCAGCTCAACCCAATTCTCATTTGCCCTCGTTTTTAGCCCCTGCGCATTCCTCTTGACCTCCTCTTAATTTCTCTAGTACATCTCCCAATCACCTGCACTCCTTCTTAGTGAATAACACCCACCACACCTTGACCACTACTGGATGCACACAATAGGCCTCCAAAAAAGTATTTCTTTCAAAAGTTATTGGTATAGCCCCTAGGTGGAGTTTCTGTCTCATGCATCAGCAAGGTAAGACATCCATGAATATGAGACCAAACTAGGAAAATCAACCTCATACTAAACCATTTCCTTTGTTACCCTTGTGCAACATCAGGAGGCTAGTTGGGACATGGTACTGTAGGATTGCCAGTTTATCTCTGAATTCCTTAATGATGACTCATGGACATTAAGTAATCTTTTCTTTTCGAGATTAGATCAACATCAAGAACTATCATATTTTAGTAGTGATGATTACAACCAATTTACTGGTATGGTTTTGGAACCTTCCTGCTGAGTGGACCCTTGAACTTGCTGGAATGGCCTGCCATCACCAAAAAGCTCAGCTAGCATGTCATTGGTATGCCAGCTAGGGCAAAAGGGACTTTTCAGAAACTGATGATCAAAATACTATCTCTTATACCCCCTAACAGTGACCTAGGGAACAAGGGTATCTTGTATAGCAAGACATGGTACACAAGGAGCTCCAGGCATGTGTATTGTAGACTACCTTAAAGATAAAAAAAATGCCAAGATGAGGACTTATGGACAAGGGTGTAATTGTTGGAAATAGAATGTTTGAGAACAATATGTGGCTTGAGTTGATTTGATCAAATAAGTAATAAAAGGGTAGGAGAGAGGTTTGATAATAAAAAGAGTGTGGTTGAGAGAGCTGAGGAGGGTGTGCTGAAATGGTTTGGATATATGAAGAGAATGAGAGTGGAGAGATTAACAAAGACAATATATGTGTCTGAAGTGGAGGGAACAAGGAGAACAGGTATACCAAATTGGAGATGGAAGGACGGAGTGAAAAAGATATTGAGTGATCAGGGCCTGCACATGCAAGAGGGTGAAAGGAGTACATAGGATAAAGTGAATTGGAATGATTTGGTATACAGGGGTCGATGTGCTATTAGTAGACTGAATTAGAGCATGTGAAGTGGCCGGCATTAACCATGGAAAGTCTGCAGGGCTAGAGAATGGCAGTGAGTGAATGTGTCCTTTCTTTGTTTGCTCCTGACACTTTCTTGCCAATGCAGGAAATAGCAATCAAGCATGCATAAACTGTATGTACTTTTGTGAACAGTTTTTGTTACTTGCATTTAATTTTTCAGTCCAGCCTCTCAGTAACTGTGTTACGTCTTCTTGTCGAGAGGATGACAGAGCGTAGGGAAAACGATGAAATGGCTGCCTCATGGTTGTTATCACCACAGTTAGGTTCCAGGCTAGTCCACTTAGTAGACAGACTTTGTAGTCCATCAAAATATTTGTCATCAACTCAACACCAGCAGCAACAAGATGAGCTCATTTCTCTGTTTAATTTTGTGCTCAGAAATGGAAACAAGAAAGGTAAGCAATTTATTTTGTAATTACTCATTATGTTTCAGTTAGGACTCTACCGATTTTCATATACTCTCAAGGAAATTCATGAACAGTTCTGATTGTAATGAACTAAGGCTTGAAGAAATTATGGCATTAACTTATATTTTCAAAAGCAGTGCTGTAAGAAAGAATTAGTGAAATGAAGAGGGTCCCAGTATTTTTGCTCTTATATTTCAAAGAAATGTTGTCAGTAAGATGGTGCACCACAGCTTTTGATAAGCTGTGTAATGGAATGGAGGAAATGTAGACAGTGTCTTTCATTAGCAATTTTTCACTGAAGAATTTCAGCTGATAAAATCCTTGGTGTGAAATGTGTTTAATTACTTATTTGTACAGTATGGGAAGAGAGTTCCAGACCTGTGGGGCCCCATCTATTTAACTTTCTTAAACATTTGTATATTGCCAGCCAGTACAGTTTATCACCTAGTCTTTCCCAACCATCTGCCATCCGTACACTAAGACAGTACTTTTTCATGTTCTTTCTAACATGCTTCTTCCTTAGCCTCTTGTTATGACCTATAAACATTGTATCTCCTGAAATCTTTTCACTGTTGACAGTCAAACTGATTTAGAAACTTGAAGAATGTAACCAGGTTATTTTGATTTGTCTGTTCTATAATGGGCGAATTTGTAACAATCAGCCTTACTTTGTATCTCAGTACTCCTAATTTGGGTGCCTTCCCAGTTTTGCTTCTTTAGGTTGTCTCAGTGAAATCTTTTTCTTAATTCTTTTTTGTATAGTGCCACAAGCAAAAACATACCTCAATCAGAGGCCATCTTAGGTGAAAGGAAAAAAGTGAAAAAGAGTGTTTAGATTTCTTTGTCCATATACTTGAAAGCTATTCAGATACTTGCCAGCAGGCAGTTTGTCTCCCTAACTATTACCCTGATTTGGGACTCTGGCAACAGGTTAGTGACAATGTTGACTTCCAAGTCCTTCTAACACACAGAAATCTTGAAGCTTATTTCCTGCTAGATAATAATTACATTAAGGCTGTCTATTGCTTTGTCCCATCCTCATTACCTTGCTGTTGGAGGGTATTATGTGTTCTATGAAAGTGCGCATTCATATGCACTATATTTGTGTTCATATACCTCCGTGTTTGACAGTAAAGTTCTGTAAAATGTTAACTATTGGTAATGTGAGCCTGATGGGATTTGACAGTCTAAACCCTGTTGCTCATGGATGTAAGACGAAGGGTATTCTATTACGTGTAATCATGTAGTCATTTCCCTCTTAGGGGTGATCATACCCTAGCCATTAGCATTCCCAGCTGCCACGCAAAAGGTCCCAGGTTCGAGTCCTTGCTGTTGGAGGGCATTATGTGTTCTATGAAAATTCTTTGGGTTGAATTTTGTCCTCCAAATTTCAGACCAATTTGGGAGTCTATTTAGGTCTCCTTGTAAGCTGATGTAATTCTCCTTGCATGTTACATCCCTTGTGACCAATGCATCATATGCAAACATATTCAGGGAGGAATCCATACCTTCAGGCAAGTCATTAGCATCAGTCAAGAAGAGTAATGGTCCCAGAATTAAACCCCATGGCACTCCATTAGTCATCTCAATCCATTTGGAAAAGGCTCCTCTAACATGTATCCTTTGTTCCCTCCCATTGAGATAATCTATCCATGTAGGAGTTTTCCCCTTATTCCTGCCTTGTGATCCAGCATTTTAATCAGCTTTTATGCTGTACAGTGTCAGATACTTTCTGGCAATCTATTTGCAGACAGGCCACCCAACCTCCCCTTTTGTCCAGGACTGTGTTCACTCTTTCATAGAAATCACACATGACCTCCTTTCCCTAAAACCATACTGTGCCACACTTGGGAAATTATTTTCTTCCATAGAAGTTCATCCACTTGCTTTTGAATAATCTTTTCCAGAACCTTATACACCACACTTGTCAGTGTTACTTATCCTATAGTTCAATGCCTGTTCCGGGTCTCCTTTCTAATATATAGGTATGATGTTTGCCCTTTTCCATTGCCTGTCTCCAGTGACATCTTGAACAGTAATTCAGGTGGTTCATCAAGCATACCTACACACACTTTTAGTACAAATGGTGAAATTTCATCAGGACCCTGAGCCTACAATGGGTCAAGTTCTTTTAGTATTTTGTTAATATCTTTTCTAGATATCTTGATAATTTCCAAAACCTTCCTCCCATCCCATTTCATCTCTTTGGTATTGGGACTATTGTGTCTTCCACTGTGAAAGCACTTTTGAACTAGCTATTCAGTTCCTCACATATCTTATCATCCTCCACAATTTTTTCTTTCTGAATCTCTCATCCTGATTAGCTGTTCCTTGACTGACAACTGATTCCTGATGATTAAATGGAAGTGCTTTGGATTTTCACCTGCCATACCACAATATTCCTTTCAAAGTTTCCTTGATCCTCCTTTTCTTATCTTGCTATTCTCACTCTTTGTTTACTCTTATACCATCAATATCTTTGCCACTGCACTTCTCGAAGCTTCTTTGCTTTAAGACATTTTTTTATTAAAACATTCCTTCATCTTTCATACCATTCCCTATGTATTTGAGGCTTGAGGAACCCATACTTCTACTCCTTCATTGTAAATTTCACAGAACCTCTCACCACAAAGCTCTGGCTTATGGCTACTGAACTCCATACGGTTTGTGTGGCTTCCGTGATTATATCTCCTCTTTATGTCCTGTCTCACCTCTGCTCTTTTAGCATCCTCATTTACCACATAGTCAAACTTTAGCATTACATGATCACTTCTTCCAGGTGGTGTATCATTTGTAATGTTCTCAGTGACCATGTTAATATGTGTTAAGATGTGATTAGTAATGATGGGTTATTAGCCCATCTCTTTTGATTTTGGTTTATTAGTCAGTAAACAAGTGGTTTTTTTAGTGCTAATGCATTATTCAGGTTTTGTAAATAATCAAACTTTTTTAAATAAACAACACATGGTAATTACATTGTAAGCCATGTCAGGTCATAATCCACAAGTACAGTATGTTTCTAAAGCATAGTCTTGCTGTTTACCAGGATTTACTTCCTGTGGTTTCATTAGTAGTAATTTAACAGTCTTTTATATTTTCTTTTGCTCTTAGACAAATGATGTATAGTGCAAAACAGCCAGCTCTAGAAACTATGATCAACTTGGGATGGAATTTTGAATGTGCTGGGCTATAGATTTTGGTAGTTTTTATTTTTAAGCAGTTTGGATTTTTTAATCATGACCTATATATGAAATAGATTTTAAACATAGCCAGAGAAAAAGACCATGTGTTAGACAAAGCTTTCATATGGTATTACTTCCATAGGTGATACAAGCTAACTTGTAATTAGGAATTTGTACTGTACAGGGAAGTTATACACTTGTGGGGCCCTATCTCTTGAACAGTCTCTATTGTCACAGCTTCTTAAACATATGTATGTTGTCTACATTGACCATGTCCTCCATCATTTTATTCCATTCATCCACCATTCATATATTATAAAAATACTTTTTTACATCTTCTTAAACAAGTTTTTCTAGCTAATTTCATATTGTGTCCTCCAGTTGCATCCCTACATTTCTTGAAGAACAGTTCACTGTCTACGTCATCAGTCTAATTAAGAAATTTAAAGGTTATGATCACATTACTCCTCACGCTTTTCTTAGAGAGCAGCAATGGATGAATAAAGATCTTGTTAATAAAGTTTCACCAAGTTCACATATTAAGAATTTTGTGTACATTCTTCCTTGGATTTGTTTTTTCTCTGCTGCTTCTATCTTTAACCTGCCATGTTCCATACAGTATTAGGTAGACAACATCAATTGTTTTCTTTCTTTTGTTTCATTGTATTTCAGTAAGAAATATTGTATCAGTCATAACACATGTGCCTAATGGGTTTTTTCCTTCACAGAACCAGTGATTGCTGTGGAGTACATATCACAAATTCTTACCAAACTTAGTACCAACTTAAAAATGAGTGTTTCCAGTGAACATGAACCTGAAGACCAAATGGTGCAACTGGTTGCTAATTTGGCAGGGCAGCTCTTTAGTAGTTATATATTCTGGGAGACAAAAGGCATACATGAATTCATGAAGTCCCTGTTTTTGTTGCTTTGTCAGTCTTCAAAATTTCTTGCTGAGGACACAATTGTTGTACTCAAGACAACTTTCTTGAAGGCTTTTCAGGGATTGATTGCATCATTAGCAGCAGATAATCCTGATAGATTGCTGGAAGAAGGAGGATGCCTTAGGTCTACACTGAAAGATATTAAACAGACTGTAATGGAAGACACCTGCACCTTTCATATGGCAATGACCATGGCTGAGCTTACCCATAAGCTTTTGATGTTGATATTTGGTCATGTGTCTGAAGAAGAAGAATGTAGTATCATGCTTGATCATAGCAGAATACAAACCATGCTGGACATACTTTCACCTAGTGAGGGGGAATGGGCTGAACTGGAAGCACAATTATGCCCCCTTTACGTGGCACCAGCTATTCTTCAGGGAACTACATCATTCAGGGAATTTCCATTCCCAAGCAATATGGATGACAAATTACAATGGGATCATAAGCATTCCCGCATTTCCATGTTTCTCTGTGACATACTGTTATTTGTGTGTGGGTATGAAAACACTAATACAGTCAACATAAAGGAGGAACAGGTATCTCTTGGTCAGTACACTCACCTTGTTGTCTCAGCACTTCACTCTACATGCCATGCCACTGTTATGCAAGAATTAAATGATATTCTCCAGAATGTAAGTAAGATATTTTTGCTTTTTGCATTTGCAACAGCAATGATTCCATCTTTTTTTATGTTGTTTTTGTTCTTTTTTCATACATATTTGCCTTGTCCTATGATAGTTAAGTAGTGCTAGGAAGAAATGAAGTGGCCTCATTACCTCACACCCACTCTCTAGCTGCCTTGTATAATGCACCAAAACAGGATTCCCCTATTCACAACCAGTCCTCACAGACCTTTCCATGGTTTCTCCTGACATCTTCATATGCCCTGTTTCAGCTCATTGACAGCAGTACTTACTCTGTAAATAAAATTGCTCCAGTTAGCTCTATCTTTTGTATGCCTCACACCCTCCAGCATGCACAGGCCCTGAGCCTTCAAAGCATATTTCACTCCATCTATCCACCTCCTTCTTAGTTTCCCCTTTCCTTGTTCTCTGCACTTCTGACATGTACACCTTCATAGTCATCCTTTCCTAGCTCATTCGCTGCTTATGTCCAGGCCATTTCAACACACCCTCTTCAGCTCTCTCTAATATACTCCTCTTATTACCTCACCTCTTTCTTATCCTATCATTTCTTATTTGATCAACCCTCCTTACACCACATTTTGGTCTCAAACGTTTCATTTCCAACACATTCATCCTATCCTTTACATTTTTGTCTGAGCCCCTTGCCTCACATCCATATAGCACTGATGGGAATACTATACCATCAGACAGACCCATTTTAGCCCTTAAAGACAATGACCTTTCTTTGCAGACATTTCTAAATGCATCCAAGACCTCTAGTAACCTTGCTTTTATTCACATATACTGTCAACTTCTGTCTTCTTCCTTTCACAGACTGTCCCAACTTCATACACCACCCACAGCAGACTTTATACCTGCTCCTTTCTCCAAGACCCTTACATTCACATCCCTCACCACTCCATCCATTAGCAAATTAAACAGTCATGCTGACATCACTCACCCCTTCCGCGAACCCACTATCACCGGGAACCATTCACCCTTGTCTCTACGCACTCATACATATGCCTTACTCTCTTGATGGAAACTTCTCACTGCTTCTAATAGCTTTCCTCCAATGCCATGCACTCATAACACTTCCACAGAGCCTCTCTATCACCCTATTATGTGCTTTCACAAGGTCCATAGATGGCACATACAGTCCTCCTGTTTCTCTAAGTATTTCTCACACACATTCGTAAACAAATACCTTATCCACACATCCCTTACCATTTTTAAGACCTTCCACAAGGTCTCTATCAACTCTATCAAATGCTTTTTGCAGATCCTTAAATGCCACAAAGAAATCCTGTTTCTTTAAGCATTTCTCACACACATTTTTTAAAGCAATCATCTGATCCATGTATCCTCTACTACTCCTGAATCCATGTTTTTCCTCAGTCTGATGCTCTATACATGCTTGCACCCACTCAATCTCCACTCTTCCATACAACTTACCTGGCACACTTAACGACTTATACTTTTGTGGTTCAAATGCTCATCTTTGTTCCTTTTGCTTTTATACAATGGCACTATACATTCTTTCCACCTACCCTCCTGCACCTCACCATGAGTCATATGTGCATTCAAAATCCTAAGACATTCAGTTGCAATACCATCCACTCCAGCCACCTTTCCACCTTTCATGTTTTATGTATCCCCTTAAAAATGAGAATTTTTTCCCACCCATATTTGCATCTTGCTTTGCTGTTGTTGTTTTTTCCATAATAAGCCCTTTTCATTATCTGCATAGTAATGCATCATATTGAGAATATAGAATAGTGAAAACACAAACAGCCAAAGAAATTGAACATGATAATCTAAAGGTAGCAGTGTTTGTTGGACAATTTGTCTTAATACAGCCCCACTATACTCATGTACTTAAATTCTGTTTACCCAATCATTCATGATGTATCTTCTGCCACAAAATCTGTGTATATTATGATATTATTTAGTTTTAAACTGAAACATATCATTTATCTTTATAATGATAAAATACATAATGGTCTTTTCTTTGATGATATGTTTGATTTGACTTGTGTCCTGTTTTGCAGAGTTTTGTCTCTGAGGATGTTAAGACTGGTACAAGTAAACTTAGGGAGGACATGAAGTGTTTGTTAAGTGTGCTGAACCAGGGAAACAAGAGGCTTATTACAAAACAAATCAGAGACAGGTTGGTTATTCAGAAAAAAGAATTGGATGAAGAGTATCTCACTGTAGATTATGATGATGCATATTCTCATGTTTTAAACCTGTAAAATGTTTATCAAGATTAGTTTGTGAATTAATTAGGAAGTCAGCAGAAAATGGATATTGGAACTCATCATCCTTAGAGTTTGCTTTTGACCCAGTTAGTAAGGCACCTAACCATACTTTTCATGATTTTTGGATAAAGGTAAAGATAAGTTAGTTAGAGTATGCTTTGTTCCAGTTCTGTGTGATTTTTGTTCTGTGGAGAGAGATTTATCATAAGCACAGGCTTTGACAGGGTGGCCAATTTTGCATTTGCTCTATGGATTACTTGTCCCACCCCTTGTTGGTATGGGGTAAGACATGCATCTAAATAGTTTTAAATGCATATATTAGACAGGGCCTCTGAGAGAGGGATGCAGGAGGTACATGGTACCTAGGTCTAGGGGTCCAAAAGGGGGCCTGGGAATTTCCTAGGATCTCAGAAAATGCAGATCAACAGAGCACTCCGGTCCACCCCTCTCTCATCTTCCATACTCTTTTTGGCCTTACAGCTCATGGCATAAAACTGTAGTAGTTAAAAACAGAATGACTAATGGAGAAGAAAAGGGGGCCTGAAAGAAACTTTGTGCCCCCTGATAAAATTCCTCTCAGGGGCCCTGCATATATATTTAGTACAGTAAAGTCATATTATTTTGAAACCTTGTTTTTTACACTTTATGATAGTTTAGCTTGTTTGATTCATCAGTTTATATAAGGACTATATAATTACAGTCATTCTAGCATGGTCCCTTGTGCAATTGAAAATGCAGAAGCTAGTCAAGTTGTTCTCTGAAAGGGAACTGATGATTGGGAATACATACTTAAAAAAAAAGATGTACTTAAATAAGTATGTGTGGTTGAGTGGAGTTGAGTTCAAAGGCCATTATTGAATTATGTGTTAATTGACGGGCATGCAAAAGAAGTTGTTGGATGTGAATGTGTTGAGAGGGTCAGCCATTGGAATGTTTTATCATTTCTTTGTGAAGGAGAGCATGAAAGTAGGTAGCAATTAGTGGGAAGCAACCAACCGTGGCGGTATATTATCAGCGCTACCCGCCTGGTTATTGGAAGGACTAGCAACAGCTGCATAGTGAACCAGCACTTCAGTGGTTGTCAGGTTGCACTCCTCACACCCAGGTACTTGTCTTTTCTTTATGCCTGACCCACACTAGGTCTGCTAGCATTCTGTACACAAACATATAGTCTCTCCTTGTCACACAGAACACTTGACAACACTTAACTCTCACAACTCATTCTTTGTAACTAGATTTTCCTGCTGTGAAGTAGTAGATGAAACAATAGATAGGGGCACTAAGTAGGAACATTAGCTAGAAGTGATAAGTAGAAACATTGGGTATTAGGTAGAAGTAGCAGATTGGAACATTAGGCAGGAACATTAAATGCTTTAGGTAGAGGCAGTCATTGTGAATTTTAGATAAGTCTATGAAAATACTGTATAGTTACTCTCTGCTAGTGGCCTGTTAAGGGTGAAGCACTGAAGGCTAAGAAGCAGCTCTGGAGTCCACCAGTTGTGGAGACACTTTAGTCATGGCCACCACCTTGAGGGAGTCCTGAATGGAACAAGCAAATGCAATAAAATATATAACAATGTAAGGATTAACAATATTAAGCACAAATATCACAAATATTACTTAGCACAACAGTAAAATTTTTGTTTTAATTGTAAAGATATGGACACAATGAAAAGATAAAAAACATCCATTATCTAAAATATATATGCAAAGCCGTGTGGAGAATCTGTGATATTGGGTAATCATGTAGCCTGCCTATTCAAAGTACCTCTTTATGAATATAATCATACTGATAATCTCTGAAACATGCCATCAGCAATAACAATACTATAATAATTTTTTTCGTACATATTCGCCATTTCCTGAGTTAGCGAGGTTGCATTAAGAACTAGGACTGAGCCTTAGAGAGAAAATCCTCACTTGGCTCCTTTCTCTGTCCCTTCTTTTGGAAAAGTAAAAACAACAGGAGGGGAAGATTTCCAGCCACCTGCTCCCTCCCCTTTTAGTTACCTTGTACGACACACAGGGAATACGTGGGAAGTATTCTTTGTCCCCTATCCCCAGGAATAACTATAAAGAATATCACCAGAAAATTCTGTGGTCTGTCTTTGCAGAATCCCTTGTAGAAACTGTAATGATATGTTTTATGTTGGGCAGACTGGTAAGGATCTTTATGTTAGACTTAAGAAACATAGATATAGTATAAGAACAGGACACTAATCAAATGCTTTGTTTGATCATGTTAAATATTATGTCCATTGTATTGTCTGGAGTAACGCTAATTTAGGTATTAACTGTAAGTCCTTTACCATGAGAAATATCGTTGAATCTTCTATTATTAGATATACAAAGAATTGTAATATTAATATTAGTGAAGGGCTACACAAACTTGATAGCTTGTCATAGGCAAATGTAAACAATTTTGTTTCCTGTCCACAGAATAAAAATTTTATGACAGGCACGATGCCAGACCCGAACACCATCATCCGGTAATGCTTGTTTATCAATAGCGTCTTAGCTACGTCTCTTCCTTATATATCAACTGACTGCTCTACATTTGATTCTAGTCCTGTTCTTATACTGTGTTTATGTTGCTTAAGTCTAACATAAAGATCCATATCAGTCTTACCAACATAAAGCATGCTATTACAGTTTATACAAGGGATTCTGTAAACACAGTCTACAGAATTTTCTGGTGAGTTTTTGATTACAATATTCTTTATAGTATTGTTATTGCTGAAGGCATGTTTCAGAGATTATCAGTATGATTATATTCATGAAGAGGTCCTTTGAATAAGCAGGGTGCATGATTATCCAATATCACAGATTCTCCACATGGCTTTGCACATATATTATAGATAATGGATATTTTTCATCTTTTCATTGTGTTCATATTTTTGCAGTTAAAACAAACTTTTTACTGCTGTGCT
>JAUUDW010257728.1:2221-13917 GCA_032361385.1 Panulirus guttatus | reverse complement strand
AGTGGATAAGTCAGTAAGTTTTTGTGAAATGTACTAAGCGAGATAAGTAGTTATACTTAACGTAGATTAATGGAGGGGATGGCTTACTGTGCACCTTTTTAGAGAAGTAAGATTTTAGAATGTTAGGATATGAGGATGGCATGTCAGTTGCAGCTATTTGAGGAGAGTTGAAGAGGATATAGACAATTAAGTGGAAAGTTAACACTAAGGAAGATTAGATTCAAGAATAGAATATAGTAATTAGACAAGAGGGAACATATTAATGAAGGACGGAGACGCAGGGTTTCTAGCTAATAGTTTAAAACTTGAACTGGTGGATGTTCTGCCTGTTACATTAAGTTTTTAGAAATTTTTTTTCAACTACATTAGCAAACTCGATTAAAAGTAAAGTACAATAGTTGTATTATATTAGGTATGTCCACTACATGTATATAGTACTCTGTATGACTTTGCTTTGCTTCCCACTTTGAGTGCAGGATTTAAATTCAAAATCATTCCCAAACATTTCAGATATGGATTGTATATCATTTGTTGAAGACATGGCAGCCAAGCTTGTATCTTGCCAGCTGGCCTGGTTGTCATGTATGTGAAGCAATAGCCTGATATTTGCTCAGTTTGTTCAAGAAATAAGAATTTGTGAAAAAAAGGAGGTTTACCTCTGAAAATTTGCACAAGGAGGAAAGCAGAAGGGGAAGCAGGAAAGGTAGTAAAGTATTGAAAAGAAGCTATTCATTATTGTTAGTTTGTACTAGTTGCCTTGGAACCTTAGCATGCAGGGATAAGGCTTTACTGGACAACACGTGACTCATGTACAGTTGTGGATAGATAGGCAAGGTACAGCTTGGTGGGATAAACACACTGTGTGACTGGAGTCAAAACTGCAAAACAATTGGTCAGTTATTTAAGCTTGACTACTGTTGTTAGGTAGTTGGGTTGGGAGGGAAGGCAATAAAGTAGCTGGCTGGTCCTGTTCTTAGTTTGTCACCCCAAAATCATTGTATAAATTCACTGCCTAGCTTACTCGTGATACGTATATTGGAATCGGATACTTTAGGTTGAGAGTTATAAAGTAAGTGCATAAGAATTATTTGGATTTGTATTAGTTTCACTCAATCCCTTGGTGATGGAGGCACCTGATAGCCATGTTGCAGCTCCTACCGCCTCTAATACACACAATCTCAAATGCACCTTCATACATAGGCCCACCCTCATTGTTGTAACGAGGTTTAACACATTTGATAATTGCTTGAATTGAACTTCTTATGTCTTTGTGTTTACTTATGAGCATGGCTGAGTGATATAGACCTATGGTTAAGCTCACTAATGTAATGTCTTATATTGTTCTTTTTGTTGACATTATTTTCAAATCAACATCATTTTCCAATACATGTCGACGTATATTTTAATGTGATAAAAACAAACTTGGTATAGAAATTTGATAACCTGTCCCACCCCACTCTTTCTGACTGACAACGTATTTGAAGGCATTAAAGCAGCTCTCTGTCTGGACCACATCCTCCATACCATGGAGACTTATCTACCCCCACACAGTCTTTGATATAGAAAATAATTCTTATTATGATTATAAGCCATATGTAACAATATTTGAAGTAGTACAGAAGCAGACAGAATTTTATCTTTTTCCTCATCTCATTGAAAACCCTAAATATGAATTTAGAAACATAATTAGTGTGATCTTCCTTTTCAGATATTTTACCTAAATTGTGTGAGAATACTGTGTAAACATGGTGCTAATCCCAACTGCTCATCTCGGTCCAATCTGACACCTCTTCATGTACTCATGTTCACTGCCAGTGAGAATATTTCTCTTTCCCGTGAAGAGGAAAAAGCAGGAGCCTTCACTTTCATCCGGCAGCTACTTATTATTCTGCTGCAACATGGCCTTGATCCCAATGTCAGGTATAGAAAAAGCATTGTGTTTTGTGCTCTGTGTTTTTATCTTTTTATGCAGCTTCCTCAACCTTTTCATTGAGACTCATTATTAAGATGTATGTAGATCAGTATATGTAAAAAGATGTGGACTTTTGTCCGTGACTGGAGCCTTCAAAAAAAGAAATGGATTTCTTTGTGTGGTATAGTTGGAATTAGGCAAATAGAATGAAGAATAAACATGAGAAGGTCATATCATGGGAAGAAGTCGTGAGAAAGGTGCAGGGATAAAAATATTTTCTGATTGCATAGACATATAAAACTTGTAGCTTATGATATTGTGGATATAAGGTATATAGCAGAACAGTAGAAGTTAGAAACTGCAGAGGTAGACCACAGAAAGTATAGTTTGATATAGTGAGTGAGCTGATTAGGGCTAGGGGTATTTCTTATGAAGATATAAAACAAACTGGTGGGGATCAAATGCAGTGGAAGCCTTTGTGAAGCACACATACAATTGTTGAAGTTCCATGGTTCACTGTAACAAACTGGGCATAAGTAATGGTGTGAAGGCTATATGTACCTGATCAACCCAGTTGAATTTAAAATGGAGTTATGATAAAAACTCAAAGATGTCTTTCTTTATAATACATAACATAAAGAGGTGCATTTGATTGCACTAAGACTAGCAAGTTACTGCTTTTACCCACCTCACTTTTAATTCTGATATGCTTTCTAGACTTGGACTTGATGGGTGGTGTTAGATTTCCAACTCATTATGTGACACAAGAGAAGGCTCCCTCTATCCATCCTTTTTCTCAGTTTGATAATTTGTTAATAGTTTGTGTGAAAGCAATATCAATTACTGTTTTTCCCTTAGATTCAGTCAGCGCACCCAGCACATTCTGCTCTCCCTCATGGACATGGTGCAGAATGCTCGCACTTCTACAGACTTGGACTACGTGTATGATTTGACCACAACACTCCTGCAATATGGCGCCAACCCCAACATTAACATTTCTACCACAGAACCTATGATCTGTCACTCACAGTCCTCTGTCTTCCTAAAGAAGTCGTCCAATCAGGTACTGAGGCAAGGATTTTTGAACAGTTGTGATTTTTAGTATATTATGGTATTGAAGAAAATTCCATAATATATGGGTACATAAAACCATCATTCATAACTTTCATGCACTTGAATGATAAAGTCTAGGTAATCAGAATTATTGTCTGAAAGAAATTATGAAATTACTGTTTTTAACCAAGCTTGAAGGACATACTTAATGGTCCTATCCAGTCAGTGTAACTGAAAATTAAATTTAGACAATGAAAAGCTCAGCTCCACAATAAAGTGGAAGTACTCCCTCTCTTTTGTGTAGGCATTACAGCCACTTCTCTGAAAAGTGAAATGGTTATGAAGTCCATTATTCTATAACCAATGTCAGCCTGTGACCTGAACACCTGCTAACTGCCGGAAAAATCCTGTTGTTAATTATGCAGAATTAGGTGCTTGATTAGTTGCATAGTATGTCAAAGAAAGGCATTGTTTAGTTCGCTTGCAGTTAGCGTTATAAAGTTAGGCATTGCATTTTTGCAAGCCATTACTTATAATAACTTATAATGAAGAATGAATTTACAGATAGTATTGGGGTTGACAGTGAAGAGAGATGAATGGGGAAAGTTAACAGACCAAGATGTTTAATGAATGTGTGAGGGTTTTTAAGGTTTGCTGAGTGTCCTATATGTGGTTTGTTTGAGATGAGAAGGGATGCAGAGTGAGTTACAGTGAATGGAATAGGAAAAAGGGAGAAGGTGATAAAAGTCTTGCATAAGATGAAGTGTGTTTAAACATGAGGAGGGAATAGGATTGCAGTTGTTTCTTAAGAATTAGGTGTTAGCATTTTGATATGGTCACTCTGTTTGATATTTATATGGTTTGAGGGGAGTTGCTTGAGAACTGGTAGAATGCTTGTATGGTGCCATAGTATAAATGCAAGGGGAATTATAATAAATGTTCAATTTGTAGTTGTGTAAGTCTGTTGAGTATATGAGTTAAGATATAAGGAATTCTGATGATTGAGAGGGTTATGTCCTGCTTGGAGCAGTGAATTTGATCTTAGGATATAAAAAGTTATGTTGCAAACAATCAGTTTCATTATTTTTGGGATGTACTGATATGGCTGAGAAAAGACAGAAATTTTCAGAAGGGGAAATGTTTGAAGTGCCATCAACTTTGTACAGTTTCTGTGGACCTTTGGTTCATCAGTGACTCCACAGAGGCATCTATGCTCTTGGCTGCATTTGTTTTTGCATGAACTTATTGTTTTCAGCTGAGAGGTTTTGTCCTCTACGTACAGTCTCTGTGTGAGTTACAGAGGGAATGCTGTATTACACAAAATGCGTTAAGTACTGTGCTTTGTAATCCTAAGAAACAAACTTTAGTACTTTAGGATAGTTGATATTGGAAAACAGTAGCTTGTACCCTTAGAAAGTTTATGACTACTGGGTTGTATGGGGGGCCATTATACAGGTTATGCTGCTTTTAGCAACAAGCCAGTCAGTGATTGGATATGGTTCCATATTCATAATTAATCATTTTTTTATCGTTCATTTTCTTGAGAATCTTAATGCCAGTGCTTTTTGTGGTTAGCTTACTTAAGCAGCTCACAGTTCCCCTAGTTGGTTTTAGTGTATTTGTTTGTCATTCGACACATTACTCTTAATTAACCACAATTTACTGTTGGTCATAAATCACTTTTTAATACATTCAGACCTCTGAAAGCCAATGTTCAACTTTTTGTATGGCTTAAGAAGCCATTAAGTTTCAGATTTAAAGCATATTTTTCTTACTGTTATGCAAAAAGGTAAGATATTATAAGAACTAGAGAAAGGTGTATCGGCACACAAACTTGCTGAACTGCGTGGTTTTGGAGAGAACAGTTTATGATATCAAGAGGCTTACAGTGAAAGAAACAAGGGCTGAGCTTAAGTCGTTTCATGGAGCATCGTTGGCAGAGCTTAACAAAGTGGTTTATGATTCAAACAACACAGAAGTGAAGGGACACCAGATTTTAGCTCTCTTTTGTGTAAAAAGGCCAGACAGTTTCATTACTCAAAAGTATGTAATTTTTGGGAACCTGCACACTACTTGAGTCCTAAGGTGTTTAGATTTTTGAGCTCTAACTGGATAAGCATTAATGCTGTCAGGACTTTGAACACCATTGGTATGGGTACTTGTACCCCCATTTGGGTTAGGCTTGTGTTTATATACAGATACCCAAACACTCCACCTAACCCTTTATTTTCCAGCCACATGAGACTGGAGAAAGATTTGGGTTAATATCCAGGCTTCTGCCCCAACAAGGATTTGAACATATGCCCATATGATTAATAAAATACTAATCACCTAACTAAGAAGACCATCCATTACCAGACTTGAGTTGCCACTTTGATGTAGCTGTTTTGGTCTCATTCTTGTATATGCTTTCTTTGTTTTGTGATATCATTGTCCTCCATGCTGACATGAGGAGTATGTAGACATATGATATTCATTACTTAGAACTGCAAGAATATAACATTTTTTTGAGAAGTTTCCTCATTGTAGGTTCCCCCACTTTTTCCAATTCCAGAGAAAAATGGCACCTCCGACCTACTTTGGATACTTTGTTGGATAGCAGTCATTTAAGATTTGAACTTAAAAAATTGTACTCAGTTGTCAGAACAGTTCATTTGATTTTATGGGTGATTTCACTTTTTTTCATACATATTCACCATTTCCCACATTAGCGAGGTAGCATTCCAGAACAGATTTCACTTTATAAAATAAGATTGGTTTCTTATTTATTTCTACTTTTGTGGGTATACATCTTTAAATTTTTTCTAGTCGCCCTTGGCCCTCTTATAGGATTTAGGAATTGCGGACTTATTATTCCTGGTTTTCCTCCTTAAGAACCTGTTGATGCTTTTCTTTCCTTGAGGTGTTACAGATTATTTCAGTTTCTCAAGTAAAGACTCTTCAGGGTTTGAAGGTTTTTAGGAGCAATTTACAGCTTGGTTCGGATTGCTTCTTTCCCCTTTTAGTGTTGGTGGAATCAAGGCAGTCTTATTTTTGAATGAGAGAGTATATTTCATTTATGCATTTACATGCTCTGTGTTGATATCATCTTCCTTCTGAATTGATGTAGCTCTTCCAAATTTGGCCTTCTGTTTTTAGAAGAATGTTCTCATAAGTCTAGCTCATAAGAGTTTAGTTGATTCCAGCAGATCTTCAAGCCCTTCTTTGGCCAGTGGACCAATATCTCTGATTTTCAGTCAGAATGATTCCAGAAGTTCCTGAGCTGCTTCTTTGGATTGTTGCTTCCAATGTAAGCTAGAAAATTGCCTTTTTTAGTATGTAATTTTTGCTTCAGTATTTGTGAACAACTGTATTATCAGTTGCAGAGGTTGAAAGCTATCCTAGTGTGATTGCTGGAGTTTTCTTTTTATGTTGAAGGAATCACTAGCACTGGTTTTGCAAGGTGATTTGGCTGTAGAGATAAGTCCCACTCTCACAGTCATGTCAGATTCTGACCTTAACTTCAGACCAGAGGATGTCCCCTATACTTTTACATTTTAGGAGACCTCATCATCCTGGCAAGTCAGATCCCTTCAGTTAACCCAGCTGCAATGAAGAGAATGAAGCAACAAATACTTGAAGATTTAGGAGTGTTGAAGACCTTTTTTGGCAGATCTGTCAACAAGGTTAGTTATCACACTCTCCAGTTTGTCTTCACTTCCTAATAAAGTTAAAGGAGTAGAATAGATCACACTTTGGAATAATCTCTGAGATTGGTGTGGTGAAGAAATCTTTGGAAATGCACACGGATGAAAGTCGTTTAGGATGGTATAGCCACATAGAATGTATGGCGATGATAGGTTGGTCAAGAAGATTCAGTATACAGGAATTCGGTAGAAGGAACTAGAAGGAGTGGTAGATTGCATGGAGATGGATAGATTAGGGCTAATGATGTTCCAGATTATGTTACTGGCTGATGAATGATTTGGGTTCAAATGCAGTGGAAACATTTTTGTATGAATGATAAAGTTGGTCTCACCTGACATACCGGCTTACAGTGCATGAAAAAGTCGTGCTCATGTAAGTAAGGAGGTCCATTTTCAACTTTAACACACACAGCTTGGGTTGAGGATATGTGCACCTGATTTCAAAGGCTTGTATTTGATCCATTCTATGAAAATTGAGAATGGATTTTATTCTAATATAGATTTGATCACCACTTTCCAGACATCACTTACTTAAAAGAGACTGTCAAGCTAAGTGTTCCATTATATTCATCTAGTCTGTGATTCATTTTGCTTCACGAGAGGGTTGAAAAAAGTTGTTCATATCATTAATCAGCTTTGTATGTTTGGTCGTTACCACCTTACAGACTTCATTTTTGAAATGGAAAGATGATGTTTGTCACATTTTCTCCAGCCAGTCCAAACTTTCCTCTGCTTTATCAGAGAGTTGGAAAAGCTGATCGGGTCAGTTACCAGCTTCATATGGTGGGTAAGTTGGCAGTTGAGGCTTTTTATGTCATCCACAAAATAGGAAGGGCCTTTTCCCTCCTGGTTTGTGGAAAAGTTTTTTTAAACTCAGAATTCATTCTTTTTACCCACTGGAAGTTTTAAGGAGAGGGCTACAGATGTTATAGTTTTCATGCTCTTCTGCAGGTAACATTACATGATATTTGTGCTTTACATTTTGAAGGAAAAATTTCTTGGTGTCTTCTCATTCTAATCTGAAGTTTTTTAAGGGACTTTCTACCCAGAAAATATGTTTTGTGTTCCATTTATGTGTTATGAGTATGCATACCCAAATATGAGATTGGATGAATACTTTTGTAAAATATTCTACAGTTGTTTGCTCTCAGACCCTATTACTTTACATGCTCTAGACAGGAATTACTTATTTCCTTATAGAAATAAGAATTTTATAGGAAGGAATTTGCAGTTGTTAGTCTCTCTAATTTTGCAGTGAGCATTATTGAGCAGGCAGGGCAACAATGTACAAACTTTGAATTTGCAAGATATGGGAGAGCTAGATTCTTCTTCACTATGTAAATAACAGTTGCTCATTAATTATGGGTGTGTCAAGTAGCAAAGTAGTGTTGAGGAGGGTGTGCAGTTCACCCACCCTTCTGTATAAGGTGCTGGTGAACTTGGTTTTTGGTCACTAGCTGTCTAGCACTTAGCTATCATCAAGTATATAAGTTGTTATGTTTAAGAGAAAACAAAGTGACAACTGTTTCATCTGTTTCTCGGGTATATAGGTATTTTTCAGAATTCATCTACTGTGAGTAGAAACGGCTGTTTTACCATGCATCCTTCACAGACTCTCAGGTTGGAAAAGTTTATTGCTTTATCATAAAACCAATTTTTTTGTGGGAAGATTTTTATGAGATTGGTGTTTAGCATTTTTTTTATTACTATATTCTGAGTTAATGTATATTGGAACTTTTACTCCCATATATTAAATTCATTATGGTCTACTTTTGTCCATATCCTGGTAACTTTTAGAAAATTAATGGTATAATTTGATTAAGATTATTAATGTCTTTGAATTTATGGTTCTGGAAAAGTGTGAGTTGGACAAATAAGACCGCATTTAATCAAAACTAATGAGAAGGGTTTCAGAACTGAGTGGGGGATAGGAAAAAAATGATGGATAGAGAATAGCAAGGTTGATGAGAGTTTATTCTTTGATTTCTGCTTTTAGAATTTTAGAAGTTATTATGTGTGCACTAAATCTTTTAACAATGGCAGTGTCATATTTAGTTAACGAAAAAACATTACTGCCAGTATAAGTTTCCTTTCGTCAATTTTTCCTCCTGCATAGAGAGTAATTATGTGACTGGAACTTTCTTGAAAGTCATTCCAGTGAATGAGGATGTTGTTGATACCATTGGATCAAATTGATATGCAAAGCAAGGTAGTTGCATAGAAACCTCTATTTATTTTAGGACACTAGGTATGAGTTAAGGGAATGCATTTAATATGGCCTATGTAAACAACAAAAGAGTTTAGATCAATAGTATAGAAAGGTTGGTAAAAATGGGCATTTGTCACACTCTGTGCCAGTTTTCGATTGAGTATGATGGGAAATTTAGAATATTTTTCATTCATAATTTGTGATTCTTGCACATCTCTTTGTTGTTATCCTTTTTCACAAGTACTGCATCATTTTGTGATTTCACCTTGTCTCTGGTAATTCTTTGTATCATTTTTCCTGAAATCCCATGTCAAACTCACCTTGACATTTTATATTTCAAGTGTTGACCGCAGCATTACTGTAGATGTTGCTATTTTCTCATTCCGTACTCTGAATATTTTTCAAATTCTAGATCCACATTTAAGAAATCCTAAATAATTTTTGAATACCCTGACCATGCAAATTTTCATATGCTCAGGCCATTTGCTTCTTTAGATATACAGCATGCAGTCTCAATGAAAATAATGTCATCCACGAAGAGCCTTCTCCAAAAACAAAGCACATTATTTGATTAGTTGCACATGGTATACAAGAATATTTTATGGATGTCATACTACTGTGAGTGAATTGACTGGAAATATTTCTTTGTATTATGCTTGTATGCTATGCTACTGATGTATTAATGGTACTCTCATAGCTTCTGATATATAGCTGTTGACTCTCCAGGTGTTATACTACTATGTGCAGCTACTGATTAGGAAGGAGGAGCTTTTAATTGATCCTGATCAGAGATTTGCACGCCTGCTGCACCTTTACTACCTAGCAATGGACCACAGGGAGCTCCACCAGTGCCTCAAGATACTCTATACACAGACCTCTCTTGTGCCCATGAAGCGATCTCTAGCACAGGTCCTTAGGTGCGTTGACTTTACAAGTGTAAGATGGCAGGGTAAAAAGACTTCCATAAGGAATTTGGTCTCCCAACCCACTCCCATCTGGTAGGGTTGGGCCGGGATTCTTGCAGAAAGTGCATTGCTGTATGTACATACAGCCCAGAAACAATCTTTACACTTTCAAGGTTACATAATATGACATCAGGATGAAAAAAATCCGAGAGCAGAGCAACTTCTTAAGGTTAACAGTTGATCATTCTGAGACGTGTTGTTCACTGGTGTAAAGATTGTTTTTCTGCTGTCTGAACGTTACCTACCCCATGTATATGGGATTAGAGTCGAGGGTAATAGATAGAAAACTTTTTTTTCCAGTGTTCTGTTGACTGATGAATATTTTACAGAAAGTGTAGTATACAGAGCCTTGAATTTAAGTTAATAAAATGGTATAGTATCAAAAGAAAGCAAATAGTGAACTGAGAAGAAAATTGAAATAGAATATAAAAGAATAACAAACTGTTTTGGAAGTAGGTGAATAGGAGTAGGAGAGAAGTATGTAAAGAGTGAAGGTTCTTAAGACAAATCTGGGAGAATCCTACTTTGTGTAAGTGATGAATAGAATATTTTACAGTATGGGTTGAAAATGATGTTGAGAGACTAGTCTGTTGGAACAGAAGGAATAGAGTTATTGAGAGAGAGAGAGAAATAAGTACATGGGAGAAGGTATTACAGAGTAATTAGAACAAGAAAGATCTTAAAGAATGAAAATGGGAGTGCATACAGAGTGGTGAGCAATGTGGTTAATGGAAAAATGGTCAGGTGCCTGATGTTTGCAAGAAGGCAGTAATTGTTCTGCCAATAGGAAAGGATGAGTAAAAGTGAGTTTAGAATTAAAGAGAAGTAAGTTGCTGTAGCTTAGTTTGCAAGATGTTTGGTACCATAGTGATTTATTGTGTTAATAGGATTAGGGGATCCACTGTTGGTGAGGAATAAGATGGGTTTAGGAAGGTGTAAGGTTAAAGTAATTTAGATCAGATTTCTATACTGTGTCAAATAGTGGAGAAAGTTTAGGGAGGAAGATTAGGAACATTTATATAGAAGAATTTTGAAAGCTGTTTAGTACTTTTATAATGAAAGTAGTGGCTGTTGTGTAGATGGAAGATTGTAGTTTGAGGGATATTGATGGGAATGGTATGGACTCAAAAGATGATGTGGACACAAAAAGATGCAGGAGAAAATGTGCATTGAGATGAGCAAAAGTAAATGTGAAAAGGCTGAGACAATATTTTTTCAGAAAAGTATGTAGACACTTGTAAGGGTCGTTTGAAATTTTTTTCTGAACACTTTCAAATTATGAGTATGAAAAATATTAATGACTTTTTAATCATACATTTACCCTCCTTTCAGAGAACTCTACACTAAACCACGTACACTGAAGCAGATATGCCGAGTTATAATATATGATGCATTAGGAAGAAGAACTGCTCAGAATGTGAATAAACTGCCTCTCCCAGGAATGCTAAAAGACTATATCCTTAATTTTGATCCCTAATATTCTGGTTTTAGCCACAATATATGCGAACTGCCCCCATAAGTTTGCAGCCGAGTGCAAACTAGTTGAAAATACCCTTTGCTCTCTCAAGTTTGAAAAGTAACAGAAGTGTTGTTTGTTTGTTTTTGACACTATTTTGAAGATTCTGACCTCATAGGCTGTGGTTTTTACAACTTTCATGCTTCATTACATGGACTTCTATTAGGATATTTTCAGCGTGGTTATGACATGACTGGCTAAACTTGTGATGTAAAGCAGCAGTTGGAATATCCTTAATTTATCTTTTGCTGGCCAGCTATGTAAAGGCAACTATAGTGATAAGGTATGTGAGTGAAAGAACTTATATGATGGAGATGAAAAACTGTCCAGATTTTATTACAAGCTTTATGATAAA
>JAUUDW010257618.1:976-13917 GCA_032361385.1 Panulirus guttatus | reverse complement strand
CATCCCATTCCTCAGCCACTCCCCTCACTTCACTTGCTCTCACCTTTTGCCATTCTGCACTCACTCCCTCCTGATATATATATATATATATATGTATAGATATAGATATAACTGGAAAAACCTGGATAATGAACATTAATCCACCATTGTTTCTACCCGCAGCGAGCTAGTCAGATCCGGTCTGTTCCTTTCACTGGTGATTCTTCGGATTCCTCTGATGGAGAGGACCACTGTGGAGGGTCAGACTCGCGAGGACTTTCTTCCCATACGCCCTCATCCTCAGCTGAGTCCTCCTCAAGCTCACCTTCTAAGAGCAAAACATCTTCACTTTCCCCAGCTAAACTGTCTGGATCTTCTCCCTCTAAGAGTATGAGAAGGGGTAAGTGACACCATTTATTTGTGAGATTGGCTGCCACCTTATTTGTGTATGTGTAGGTTTTTACAATGTGTAATTACTGTTCATGACGTAACATGTTAATTATTCTCTGGCTTGTAATTATGTTGATGTTATTGATTATGTTTTGTATCTGACAGAGCTCTTGATTTATACTTTAGATTTCAGGTTATATTGGATTAATACCACTTTCTTGGTTTTGGCTTTTATCTCACTTAGGTGCTTGATAATTTTCTAAGGTCTTTAATTTGCTTGAAGTCTTGCTGGGTGCTGCATTTTTGTGATACATGAAAACATATCAAACTTCAAACTTAGTCCAGTTAAAGTGTTTATGCCTAAATGTAAAACTATGTGTTAGTTACTTCTTCTGTTACATACACTGTTACAAGTCTCAAACACTTTAACTAGTAAAGTATATCTCATTATCACTGGTCATATGTAGTGATAGGTCAGATATGATTTTAACTTCCATTTAATACAAAACCTTAAAAAGGATTCTTTAATAAAAAGAGAATTATCAGTGTTGGCTGTCAACAAATATCATATCATAAGCAATACTAAGGCATATGAGAACTGGAACACAAGTGAAAATATTGTGACATTGAACCCTTTAATATCTCGGATATATAATGGTTGATAAGAAGCAAATCATGTTGCTTCTGATATTCACCTGCCTATCCACCAAATTAGCCTCATGTAAATGACAACTTTTTTGGCTTGTAGTTCTTCTGTTGTTCTGTTTATATTACAGAGAAATCAAGTTTCTTTTTCAACCCAGTCAGTTATCTTGCCTTAGCAAGGAAGCATTAGGAACAGACAGATAATGGCCTCATTTGCACACATCCACTTTCTAACTGTCATGTACAATGTACTGATACCAGAACCAAACATCCAAAGCCAAGCAACACAGTCTATTAAATGATTTGCGTTAACTGCTTCACATGCCATGGCTCAGCCCATTGAAAGCATGTCACCCCTGCATACCTTATCAGTCCAATTAATTCTCTCATGCACACCACTCAACCTCACCCAGTACCAATTTCCCAAGACCTCCTTCATTCCTTTCTTCCTTCTCCCTTTTCGTCTCCCCATCCCCATTCCTACCTCTGCTTCTGACTTGTTACAGAATCCTTTTAGTCTTTCTTAGCTTGTCCTCCAGACCAGTTCAGCACACCCAGGTTAGCTCTCTGTCAGACTGCGCTTGCTACCATGGTACTCTTACATTGTCATTCCGTACATCGTCACCCCATCTCACACCACATACTGTCCTGAGGCATTTTATTTCCAACACACCCACACGACCATTTTTCTTACTTTTGCATACAGGGCCCAGATTTCACAACTGTATAGCACTGTTAAGACTGCTATACCTATAAACATGCCTTGTCCTTCCTTCAGCAGACACTAACCTTTCCTTCCACACACTCCTTCATGCACCAGAATTCGCATTGATATTCATCATTCAAATTTGAATACATAAAGTAATGAGATACCTTAAAATATATTATTCAAGTTTGGTTATTGCTCATATGCAGACATAAATAGCTGGAGAGGATCCAGCAGAGGCCAGCAAAATATGTAAGTGAAATAAAGGAGGTAAGCTAAAGTGAGAGTTCAGCAGCCATAGACTTACCCATACTGGAAAAAAGAAAAACAATTTAACATAGTGAACTTAATGGAACAGTTGTTTGAAATAGGAAGGAATTGATCAGTTAGAGGGCACTACAGGAAACTAAGAAAGAGAGAAGTCAGAAAGAGAAGGTTTACCTCTCAATTAATAGGTTAGTGAATGAGTGGAACGAGCTAATTACAAAGATAGTGAATGCATAAAACAAAGAAATCCATGATACTTTTTGAGAGAAAACAGAGATTGAAGTGGGCCCACACAATATAAACTTCCTCCATTATCACAGATATGTAAATATGTGCACATGCATTCGTACTTGCATGTATCTGTAAAGATATTTAACCAAAATTCTGCTGTTGTATATACTAAACATTAATGACTTGCATTCAGAAATGTACACAAGGACAAGTTGATTTGATTTATATGGAAGTTGATGCACATCTACTGCACACAAAAAGAAATATGCCTGTGTTTATATATCTGTCTGTCTTTTTATTTCTCCAATGTCTTGTTCTCCCATATAACTTCCCCTTGTGAGGTGGTGTTGGCATAAAAGTCTTTGGGCTACTTTATCCAAACACACCTCCCTTGCATGCTCAGTCCATCACTCACCTATTTAGGTTTTCTCCCCAATCTAGTTCTTTACTTTCCTTTCCCAAGATGTAGGAAGTCTTCCCCTCTTTCCTCCATTTCCTTACAATCTTTTATTTTATGTTTTATAATCCAAAATATTTCAATAAAGTGCCACTAAAAGATTGGATGGTACAGTAATTTTTTTGTTTTGAGATGTACCTGAGGGACTTTACACTTGAATATCACATTTTACTCTGTGTGCCTCAGTTAAAGCAAGAAGGCTGTGGATTGACACTTGTATATCATGTTTTACTCTATATGCCTGAGTTAAAACAAGAAGGCTGTAGATTGACTAACACATACAGTGCATGTAATTGTATTATATGGAGAAACTTGAGCTAAATGTTTTTGATAATGATAGGAAACCCTCCTTGTTATATCCATGCCTATCAAATATGAAGTCAATAAAAAACTGGATGACTGCCAAAATCTCTGCAAATTGGCTGGTTGACGTTGGTGAGTAAAAAATGGAGGATCACGATTTCTTACCATATCAACTGCACACACATTAAAAACACGCAGATCAACATCAAGATTTTTTCAATCCATCCATCATGCATGATGCACGATTGACTGTTTTGGCCTCCACCCCGTGTGGAGTAAAACATTTTTCTTTTAAACCATGCAAAATCTAAACTCTTTTTGATAAACAACCATTCCTAGTTTTGGAAAAATACGTTATTTACTAGATTGGCCAATTGTAAGTGTGATAAATGCACAAGAAAACCATCGAAACCATTATTATTTCTAAGATTAAAGGCTAAGCATTTCCAATTTATGGAAAACATTTTCCAGATTAGCCAGTCCACAGGACATGTGGCATAGATGCCACAGATATTTACAACAGCCAAAGGCACCCAGCTGTCAGTGATGGTCTTGAACAGGCTACTGAGACCTCCATGTGACTCCAGTGACTCATCCTTTGTTTACGTTGCCATCTTTGGCCTACCAACAGAGCCTACAATGTATGCAGAGTTTACCTTATGATGGGAAACTACATGCATGGATTGGATCAGTTGCATCCTGATGCATGTAGACTTACCGAAAAGGTTAAGATTGAATGCAATATGGAGGCCAGGGCAGACAAAAGCTGTTAACATGGTAATAGTACATGCCTTCACTAGCCTTAAGTTGAGTTAAGCCTGCTGCAGTTTTCAGATATGTCAGAATAATGGCCTCTAGATTTCAATTTTGTTTTGCATACAGAAGCAACAGCAGCAGCCTTTAAAAAATAGGAAACACCTAAGAAAGTTTTGCTGGAGAGTTTCTTTTAATGAAAATTTTGATAACGTTCTGAGTTGCATATACGACCAAGAGTAAAGATTAGACTAATGAAGCTGAAGAACAACAACTTTCTTCTCTGTCATGCCATTACAGAGTAATGCATCATATGGCTAAATCTGTTATACATAATTTCTTGAATCTGGATCTTTTCCTTGTTATTTTTATGCAGATTTCAGCAGATTGCATTCTATGTTTTAGTGGATGATTTATCGAAGCAAATAGTGAATTCCCTAAATGACTAGACTCTCAGTTGTGTATGTTCATAGTATAACCAATTGAAAAATATCAAAAAAATCTGTGTTTAGTATGCTTGTACAAAGGAGAATCTATACAACAAGCAGCAGATAAGATTTATAGTTTTACAGTGCAATTGATTTACCTTGATAGTATGGTAGTTAAGATGATGAACCTGATTCTTTGTGTTGTTAATTGGATGTGGTTCTGAACAGATGTATATGGGATATTTTCTTCAGAAACTAGTTAATAGATATTCAAATAACAGTCATCAGAATATTTGATTTTGTATTTATCAGTAAAATATTTCCTCTTTAATTGCATAATTATTGTAAGAGGCAGTTATTGTTGTAATTTATATCTTGACCTGGGATTTCCAATCTGTGAAAGAGCTGAAGTACTGACCTCGCCGATAGCTTATTTTTTTAACAAATTTTTAGTATAACTGCATCTTGGCTGAGAACTGAGTAAGTAGTTAGTATCAGGTCCTTTTATGGGGGAGGCTGGGGCAACCTGTTGTAAGAATGTATTCTTAAGTGTCAAGTAAGAAGGAATTCTAAAAACAAGAAACAAAAGAACAAATTCAAGTAACAGTAAAGGGAAGAGATGGGGAAGTGGTAGCAGGTAAAGGAGAGGTGAAAAATAGATGGGGTGAGTATTTTTCAGGACTGAAGAATTTGTTTGATGATAGGATGTGGTTTGTGTGGGACAAGGTGACTTCTAGATGAAAAAAGTTTACGTAAGTGGTTTGGTGAAAAGAGAGGAAGTAGAGAATACCTTACGTAAGATGAAGTGTTACAAAACTATAGGACTGAATGGGATTGCAGTTGTTTTTCAAGAAAGTGGGTGACTATTGCTGATTGTTTAGTCAGACTATTCAATGATTGTTTTGCCTGGGGAGAGGTGCCTGAGGAGTGGCAGAATGTATGTAAAGTTCACTAATATAGGGGCAACATGGAACAAAAGTGAATTCTCATATTACAGAATTACAGCTTTATTTAGTATACCTGGTAAGGTGTATGGGAGAGTGGTAATCAAGAAGATGGTGGCATGCACAGAAAATTCAGTTAGGAATGAGCTCTGTGTCATCAGAAGAGATAGAGGATGAATGAACCTTTTGCTTTGAAAAATTTGTGTGAGTAATACTTTGAGAAATAGTTAATTGTATATGGCTATTATGGATCCAAGGAAGTTATATGATGGAGTTGAGAGAGAGACCTTGTTGAAGGTTATATGAATACATGGGTTAACTGGTAAGTTACTATATTCAGTAAGGAATTTTTAGAAGAGTATAGGAAGGGAGAAGGGTAAGTAGTTTCAAGGGAAGGTGGGTGTGCATGATGCACAATATCACTGTGGCTGTTCAATCTATCAGTGGATGAGGTGGTGAGGGAGGTTAATCCTAGGGTCTAAAAATGAGCAACATGTCAGCGGTATGCTGGTAATGGTTGGGCTTAGGAGACAATTCATTTACTATTTGGAGATGACATATAACAGGTGGCAGATTCCAGAGAGGTATTACAGAAGCTGATAAAAGAATGTAAAAGAGTATGTGAAAAAGGAGAGAGCTGACAGTAAATGTGAAGGAAAGTAAAGAAATTAGATGCAGCTGGGAAGTTAAAACAACTTTATTGAGTGTAAATTTGAATAGATAGAACATGGAGAGAGTTGAGTGCTTTAGGTACCTAGGAGTGGATCTTATAGTAGATGGAACCACAGGGCTGAAGTGAGTCATAGGGTGGGAGAAGGGGCTAATATCCTGGATGCACTGCATGGAAGAGGAGGTCAGTCTTTAAAAGAGCAGAGAGGAGTATGTTTGAATGCATCAAGTCCTGTTAATGATGTATGGATGTGTCTTGGGGTCTTGAGTGAAAAGAAAAAGAATGATTATGGACATGTTGGAATTTAGATGCCAGAAGATATGTAATGTGAGGTGGTTTGATCGTGTAAAGAATGTAGTGCAAGAGAGAGGTTTGGTAGTAAATACCGTATGATTGAGGGAAATGACCTGGACATGCTGAAATTGTTTGGATGTGGAGAGGATGAGCAAAGAAAGACTTATTGACAAAATCTGCATGTCAGAAGTGGCGGGAGGTAAGAGGAGGGAAAGATCAAACAGGAGATGGAAGGATGGAGTGAAGAAGTCTTAGGGGTACAGTATCAGGGCCCAAACAGTGATAAGGATGAGAAGCAGGCTTGGAATTGATTGAATTGGGTCATTGTGTTCTGTAAGTGGAGAATGTGCAGTCAATGGGATGAACTAGGCCGTATGAAGTGGTCAGGTAGGCTCAGGTTTAGTACATTTTTCATGAAAGCTAGAGAGTGGATGTGTGTGACTGAGGCTGTTATTTGCTCCTGATACCACTCGCTAAGGCAAAAGTAGTTGGGTTTAGAACAAAAAGATAATGCCAAGGACAGTCTTTATTGAAGTCTGTCTGTCAGTGACTTGATTGAATTAATAGTAACAGGCTAATTTTAACCTAACATAATATGCTCTAAATTAGCTTGTGTCTTCTGGTGATTGAAATCCTACTAGTGTGCATAGGGTAAGATAACTGTCCTTGTAGTCTTTACATTAAAAAAAGGACCTGATTGTTGCGTATCCCAGTTGATGGAAAGACTTAGAATTTGGGGAACATCAGGTTATAAGATGCATGCTTCTCAACATTTTGCACACCTTGCTTTTAATATAGTTTGCTTTCATGATTGCTGGATCACTATTTGCATCTGTTGGGTGGTTAATTTTCACCATGTCTTAGGTTGCTTGTATTTTATGCATATTTTGCTTGTGTTATTTCACAGATACCTGTCGGTTATCTCAAGAATCAGCTGATTATGCTGATTATGCCATCCCACCTGATGCTATGCCAGATTCTTTACCAGATTCTATACCAGATGCTATGCCCTCCCTTAAGCTTCCGGGTTTGTTTAATTTTTACATGTTTTTGATAGAATTTTTATTAGACTTAGGATGAGTGAAAACTTTTTGGTGAGCATTGGAGGCCAGTACTGTTTGCCATTACCACTGATGAATTTTGAGCTTGTTAGTAATGTTTGTTTTCGAAACTTTATTTCTCTTGTATGCCTACTAACCAATAAGACAGTAACTATTATATAACACTTTTTTATGATATATTTTGCATTTTCTATGCATTGTGAATTATATTTTGACTAATGATATTTTGTTCATATACCAACTGCTTCTCAAATGCAATAGTTATCCCTAGCTATACTTACAGAATGGTCAAGAAAGTGGCTAGCATATGATCATCAAGTCTGTAGCAAATATTACATTGAATATTTGATATTTGGAGAGTGTGGAGGACAAAATTTGAAAGTATATGTATGTAGATAGTGTACTTTCAGAGCTGTATTTGTTTGAATAGCTGAACATGGGTAAGTTTTCATTCGCTTGTTTACTGCACAAGTTTTCAGTCACATTCATTCACAGTTCTATGTTCCTCTTGTAATATCTGAACTCTCAAGTTTTTCTGTATTCCTTCATTGTCTCACCTTAGTTATCATGTTATTGATTACTCTCACTGAGAAGCTACTTTATTCATGGCTCCGTGGACAAGTACCTGTAGTAGGAACAACAGAAAAATCGTACTTCCATTTAACAGTATCAGAAACTCAGACATATCATATTGGTTTCATTGTACATTATATGTAAAAAAAAGTATACGTATAAAGTATATGAAATATAGTATCAAGTCAAAGCATCACAAACCATAGTTGATTGATTGTAACCATGGACTTTAAGTTCAAAATCATATATATCATGGTAACTTGTTGGTCATTGTAACTGATAACTATTTAGTATACATAAGCTACATTATTGCTTGCCCATGAAAAAGTGAGTTGTTTAAAGATTCAAACAAAAACCATAATAGATTTAATTTTCATATTGGTGGTTTGATAGGGCTGTCTTAGAAAGCCCTATATAAAAACCCATTGATTAGGTACTCTGAGGGCCACATTAGCAACACAAAATTAGTAAGTAGAGCCTCTCAGTATCTGTATGCCAGACCTGATGGCACACTGCATCTAAAGACTAAAGCTGAATACTCTTAATTGCTCAGTCATAATTAAACATTTGCTCATTTAATACAGCAAGAGAAATGTTTTATTTTAGGATATTTTCATTGGTTAGGTAAGCACTTTGTTCTTTCAATTGAAAGAGTTTGAGACATCAGTTACATGTTGCTCTGACAGATGCTGAGGGGCTACTTTTGCAAGACAGTGCCTCTGCACATATCACAATGGAAAACATTTGCAATGGTGATGAGAAGACTCAGTTGACATGTAATGTGTACAATCTAGGCTCAGGAGAGACATTATGGGTGTTGGTCCTTCTTATGTTGTGGGGCCCCTCCCCTCCTTCTAATGGAATGTTCCCACACATTCTTGTACTTTTTTCCCTTTTTTTCACCCTTACAAGATTTAGTAATGAATTTTCTTTCAGTTAAGCACTCCATCTGAGTCATAGCTTCCATGTATTTCAAATATTTACTTCAGCCTGGGTCCCCATAGTGCACAGGCTATGGTATTTTGTACCTTGTTTACCCCTTCTCCCAGGCTATATGTAGAATGTATTAGTATGCTGTTATGATAAAGAAATGTGAATTTAAGGAAAAACACAAGAAAAGTTCTTTGATTTAAAACATTATGGTAATCTAGAAAAAGTACTGAAAATAAGATAACACCTAATAATTTTAGTGTGTAATTCTTATGAGCATAATGTCATAACTGTCAAGGGTTTTGCAGTACATTATCTTACCCGACTGTCCACTTTCAAATGGTAAAATACTCATTAGTGAAAGTTTCGGCATCAGTACCTGTAGTCTTTACCTGGTTTTTATTGTTTAGAAAATAACGATAATGTCATCATTATTTTGTAATGATGATACCTGGTGTTATTAAAGGGATCAGTATTTCAGAATTTCTTCCATTTTGGTAAAGATTCTCAGAGGTGTTCCAAATTGGAATTTTAATGTACACACACTTGTGCATCAGCCCAACTTTCACTTTCAGCTTCCTTACAAGTATGATTAATGTTATTTGCCTTTCATATCAGTGGCCTACCAATACTTTCGTAGACTTTGGTCATCTATCCCAATCTCTAATTCCAGAACATTGCTGAACCCTTATCTGTATGAAGAAGATCCATTTCCCCTCACCTCTTATTCCCTCTACACCTCATTGGTGTAACTCTGTGTCTCTCTATGATTTTCCATAAGCATATATGTACCATGCTGCTTTTTAGTTTACACACAGCCTTTTATTAGTATACATTTATCTCACATGCATATGAGGTGCAACCTTAGGCACATTATTGTATGCCACTGTTGTTGTGCGCCTCTCCACATGCAGTTTATTGAGCAGAGAAAGAAAGGCAGCATTGGAAATTAATTACTTGTTCCCTTCTAGATACATCCTTTGAGTCTGGTGTGTCCGATGATTATGCAATCCCACCAGATGCCCGAAGTGACAGTGGTTCCCTGGAATCAACAGTGGCTCCCACCCTCAGTGCTAGGACATCTTGTGTTGAAACAACAACTAATACACTTACTTCAAGCCAGTAAGTCATATCGTATAAAGCTTCTTTATTTGTAAAATTTCCTCAGGACCAATTCCTACAGCTCAGAGCTTCGTTTTTTCCAGTAGCTGGGAAGCTGGACTCCTTTGGAGTGAAAAGTTCTTTGATGAGAATATACTCTAGTTGGTACAGCCTTGTCAGAGGTGACTTTTCACACATGGCGTAACCTCTTGCATTCGGAACCCCATAACACCTTAAACTATTCAGTAATTGTGGAAAAGTGTTTGTTTCCAAGGACATATGATGAGCCAAGAAGTATGCGTTAATAGCATTTGCTTAGATGCAGTTGTAATAGACCTCCAGGAAGGGGCCTTAGTGCCAGAAATAGATATGTTAGTATGAATATATTATCCATTGTAGTCCTATATCTTTTTAGTTATATGAATCATAACACCAACTATGAATTATTGTATTATTCCTCAAGTTTTGCACCTCTTTTGTCTTGAAAAACTAGAACTAAAGGTTTAGCAATCAAGGTCATATGAAGAGGGTTTTTAAACAGATTTTTGCATGTAGGCAGGTATTGAAATAGATCATGCAGAAAAAGAAGAAAGTGTATGTAGAATTTATGGATTAACAGAAGGACTATGATAAAATGAACAGGAAAACTCTTTGAAATTATGACTGTGTATAGTGTTCATGAAAGACTTATGAATGCTGTCAGGAGCTTTAATAAACAAGTGATGCATATCTGAAGCTGAGTGGTGGTATGGGTAAGTGGTTTGAAATAAATATGCACGTGTACCAAAGTAGTTTAATGTTAACACAGTTATTTAATGTTTGTATGAGTGGGGACATTTTTTGGAATTAGATTAAAATAGGGTGATAACAATGTACTGCTCATTAACATTAAAGAAGAGTGGAAGTTGCCACAATTATTGTGTGTCATTTATGCTGTCCTATTAGCTGAATCAGAAGAGATGTTGAGTAGAGTGGTGTGATGCTTTGATGATGCACGTAAGAGGGAAGTGTTGAATGGGAGTAAAAGTATGATTCTAGGTTTTTAAAGGGATAGATCACAGTGTACTTTTAGTGTTTATGATTAAAAATGAAGTTATGCAGTTTTATCAATTGGGAGTAAACTTCAATAAGGATGGAATTTAGACAACAAAAGTTAAGTGTAGAAATATAGAAGGTGCACCATAAACTTTGGTAAATGGAAATGTTACATGAATGACGGGTAAGAAGCTTACATGAAGGAGTATTTGTCCCGACTCTGAGTTGCAGATTTACAACTCATATTGATGAAGGTCAGGATTTGATATAGACTGTTATCCCACCTACACTAAATGGACACAGAAGTAAGCGATAGGGTGCATGAAGGGGTTGGGTCCTGGATGCATCAACGAGTGTGTAAAAGAAAGGTCAGTGTCTCTTAGGGCAAAGAGGGGTATATTTGTCTGTAGTGTAATCCCAGTGATGTATGGATGCAAGGCATGGACCATAGATGATAAAGTATGGAAGAAGGTGGATGTGTTGGAAATTAAATGCACAAGGACAATATATGGGATGAGAGGGGTTGATCAAGTGTTAAATGATTGGGTAAAGAGAGATGTGGTAGTAAGAAGGGTATAGTTAAGAGAGGTTAAGACAGTGAGCAGAGATGGTCTGGATACATGGAGTGAATGAGTGAGGGGAAGCTGACTAAGAGGGTATACATGTTGGAAGTGGAGATGAGAAGGAGAAAGGGAAAACTGAATTGGGGAGGAGAGATGGAGTGAAAGATGCTTTGGGTGATCAGAGACTGAACGTGCAGGAGAGTGTGAGGCATGCATGGAACAAATGGGGCCACATGTTTCAATGGGCTGAACCAGGGCTTATGGAGCAGTCAGAGGAAACTAGAGAAAGGTTAGTGGGGCTTATCTGTGGATGGATGACACTGGTTGTGGTACATTATAATTGGCAGCTAGAGATTGGATGTGAGTAAGTTAGGCCATTCTTTATCTGTTTCTGGCACAACCTTGCAGAGAGGGAAATGATGAGCAAGTATGAAAAATTATTGACTTTGACATTATAAAAGTATATAGAAACTGCTGCTGTGGCATGTTGTGGAAAGCTTTAGATCAGTGGAAAACATTGTTTATGATGTGTCAGAATTTATACCTGGATGTTAATTTCAGTAATAATTTTTTGTCATACATTGCTTTATCCTGCATTAACAAAGTAGTGCCAGGAACAGACAACACGTGGCCTCATTCACACTTCAGAAAAATATAATATAAACTTCCTTTCACACATTATTGCAGGTTTTATTACTTTGGAGCAGCTAATTCTCCCTCTGAATTCATATTTTTCTTCCTATCTTACATTCATCAGTGATTCAAAGATTTTCCCCAGACTTTTCCATATTCTCAGTGTTTTGGTTTTCACTCCTCCTTTACTATAAGAATTATTTGAAGAATGAACTTCTCTCCATGGATGTAAAGCAGCTTTTGAAGAAACAGATTGTAGGCACCCAAAAACATGTTCACATAGGACTGAAAGTGGTAGTTCATTTATGGATGATCGTGATTTTTTCATAATTTCAAAGAATAGTTATAGAAAAGTGGGTTTGATACAGTTGTGAAAACTACCTATTAGATTTATTCTGCTTGTATGGATTGATTATACTTGGATAATTATGTAATGTATGCCTTATTAATAGAAGCCACATCCACACCCAAGTCCTATTTCAAAGTTTCATGATAGGGTGTATCCTTTAAATGTAGAGTAATTGTCTTGTTTATCTTGCTATTCCAGATGTGGCATCATGGGGGTGTGCAGTTGTATAATCCTATGTTATTTTTATTATGAATGTATATGGAACTGAAACTGTAACCTTTATCAAGTTTGCTAAATGGATATGAAAGCTGTACCAGTAGATTTTCATTTTGATTGTACTTGTCTGTCTTTTCCTCCTTAGCATTGGCACAGTTTCACCACGTCGTGAGAGCTCTTTAGAAAAAATGGGTTACTTGACCAAGCTTGGTGGGAAACTCAAAACATGGAAAAAACGATATTTTGTTCTCAAGGATGGAACTCTCACATACTGGAAGAGCCAGGTATGTTAAAACATTACAGTGGGAAAAGTAGTCATTATTGATAGTATGTGAACTTATACAAGTTATTTTCTGTAGTGCACATTATATAGTGTAGGATGTATAATAAATCTGATATCTTGTTAAGACAGA
>JAUUDW010257508.1:0-10989 GCA_032361385.1 Panulirus guttatus | reverse complement strand
GATATCTCTCTATGTCTTGACTTCAGTATTTCTCAATGTTCATCTGTATCATAGTAAATCAACTGAAACCTGCATTGAAAATGGTGTACCCCATAAAGATTTTTGCAGTGCAGTGGTTAATACTTGATAGATTTTGTTCATTATTTTAAAATGTTTCAGCAACCTCACCCTGTGCCTCACTGCTCTCCATTGCGAAGATCCCCTACTTCTCCACATCAATTGTCATCCCCACACACCACTTCTCCTGCACGCCAAGGAACATTATCTTCAGCACGTGCCCGAAGAGCATCTTATGCCCTCTCTGATGAAGGAGAGGGCCATGTGGGTTCACCAAGAAAGGTAGATTTCTCTTTAATTTTTTTTTTTAAAAGCAGGACATTAGAAAGTAGCAAATAAGGCCATGTTCATGTGTTGCTGATGCTGCCTTATTGTTGCAGAAAATTGCAAACAAGTATGGTGTATATATAATTTTTAGGGGTATCAGTGTTAGCATGAGGGTGAGAGCTAAAGAACAGGGGATAGGAGGAAACAAAACAGGAGGTGGAAGGATGGAGTGAAAGATGTTCTGAAGGCCAGGGGCATGACTATGCAGGAGGATGCAAGGAGTGTAAGGGATAAAGCGAATTGGAGTGATGTGAATACCTGATAAATACTTGGTTTACAGGGGATGACATACTGTCAGTAGGCAGAACAAGGGCATGCGTTGGGAAACTATGAAAAGGTCTATAGAGTCTGGTTTTGGTATGATAGATCCATGGTCTGGAGGACATATTTTTCGTCTCTTCAGTACAGACCTTTTGTCGTGGGCTTAGAACTTTGTCTTCCTGTAAGCCTGTGTCAGTAAAAGAATTGAATTGAATTGACACTACATCTTAAATGTTTTTGCATTTTACACTGGTGGATTTGTCTACTGTAAGTGGATATTTCAAGGAAGCATGTATAAAGGCCATATTATTTATTACAACACACCATCATCAAGTGAACCAAAATATATTCTTTTTGTATATATTTAGTTAAGTTAGTGAAATTTGCTGTACTTGGCCCTTACAAGCCAGGTTAAATGCATTTGAGAGGAGGATATGAAAGTACCTTCATGATACATGATAATTTTAAGACAGTGACTCAAACAATATAATAGTTATGTATAAGTGAAAACCCTTAGTAATGATACTAGTTTTTGACAGAAACTCTTTCAGAAATATCACATATCTCATTATGTATGCCTGAGAAGAGAATACTCCTGGAATACCTCATTATGCCTGGAAGCAGAGCAGCATGAGTTACAGGGTGCTTAGCATACATTTTCATTGGGTGGAATTGCATATTATTTTACAGTGAAAATTATGTTCTAGTTAATCATAATAACGAAGGTATGGAGATATTTTTCGGAATATTTAAGAATGTGCACACATGGTGTACCTTAGATTTTAGGACTGACATAGTGAAAGGTTTGATCTGTAATCATACATCCTTTACTTTCAAAAGCTGTACTAAAACTTTTGATCATGAGAACCACAACCAACTATCACAAGCTTTGAAATTCTAAAAATTTAGGTACTTAGCAACCTTTCAATAGCATATTGCATTTCTTTACCACAAATTCAATGCATTGCAGCTCTTTCTTGTTTGTTCTACTTAAGATTACTTTTTTAAGAGTGTTCTGCATACAAAACATAAGTTTATTTCTCTTGCTTGCCTGAGGTGACTCTGGCTTTAAAATATATATTTTTTCATTGCTCTTTTGGATGTAACATGAGGTAGCCTTGCAAATATCGTTTGTAACCCTTTGTAGAGTACCACCAGTTTTATGAAGCTTTAAGTTTCTCACCTGCTTTTGAAAACATACATAATCCTCTTGATTTACATGTAAGAGTTTTTTTTGGATATAATAGGTTTTGGAGCACTGTTATCAGCCTCATATGAAGAACTGCATAATGTATTAACCATAGAATGTATAATGTATTAATCATATTTGTGTGTTTATATATTAACCATAGAATGCATAATGTATTAACCAGATATATTTCCACATTCAGTGATGTGTGTCACAACAGCATGCATCAAGAAACAGAGCACTGTTGGGGGACTAACACTTGGGTAAAAGTAATTAATTTAAAGGTCTTTTGACAATCTGAATCGGATTAGAATGTCGTACAGTATTCTCCCCAGCCCCAAAATTTTCTAAGTCCTGAACATAGGAATTTGTAGAATTTTGCTGAATACACTGGACTGTGTGCCTTATCACTTTATTTATTATTTTACTTTTGTCTGATTGTGGAGCTTTATTGTACAGTAGTTTGCTTCAGAGAATATTCTTGTTGTGTCATCATTCCCCAGTTTAATTTGCCTCATTCACTTTCACTACTTTTTCATTAAATATATAGTGATGGAGAAAAATGTGTATGATGAATGCAGTTTAAAAGAGTATTGTAATTGACATATTAAGATATTGTAATGTCTTAAAAATTGCAATATAGGCTTTTATATTTTACTAATTTTAATAAAAAAAAAGTAATTACAGACTTGAAATGACTATGATTTGCAGTAAACATGATTGCAACTTGTAAATCACATGCGTGATGCATTTTCAGACATCATTAGATGAATCTGGCAGTGAAGGGAAGCGGTCACCTTTGGGAAGTACACGAGGCATAGTGTCTGGCAGATCTAAAGCTAAGATGGAAGCTTTAGACAACTTGGTGATATCAACTATTCATTCCCTCTCTGTCAAGGTCCGCACTACTTCAGAAAATCTCTTGCAAAAGCTTAAGTAAGTGAATTAAATTTGTTGGGAGTGAGAGGGAAAAGCACATCATTTCTATCATTGGTCTAAAGTGAAATAGCATCTTATTAGCAGTAAAATGGTATGCATCACAGAAGGAATTTTTGTGACTCAGGTGACCGTTTTATTCAATGACATGCAGCACATGACTGTGTCTGACCATGTTTCTCCAACATAGTTTCAGTCAGTTTTCTTCTTAGGTCTCAATATGATGAGGAAGGAGATCGTGCAGCACTGCTGGAGGAGGTGTTAGCACATCTCAGTGAAAGTGACCAGACCCTCACTTCTGGCCAAAGCAGATCAACCTCCCGGGAGTTGGCTGGCATCCTTCGGAACCTCAAAAAAATTGAGCATGCATTGGAAGGTACGAAGTGTCTTAATGAATAGTTTACTGTCATTTTATAGCTATTACATGATTTACATGTGTAACAACAGTTAGGCCAGTGTGCCAAATCTTTTGGCATATTTTTCAAGCATTATTGTTATGGTCTCCAGTAGTACTGTGTGTAGAGGTGTGTAGCAGCCAAATTTTTTAAAGAAAGTTGTGCATGCACTACCTGCTTACAGATAAGTAAATGATAGAGAGATATAGACATATAAAAGTGAAATAAATGACATGTATAGATGTAGATGGACATATTGCAGATCATAGTAAATGGTTAGGAACTAACTGTTTATTGTAATGGTAAATGTACTGCTTGTTTCTGTTAGTGTGTAACCAGAGTAGCACAGGACTAAGGTGTATGACACTAATACTCTTGAGTATTAAATAACAAGATTCTTTACTAAATATGTTACCCTTATACACAAGCTGCTTATGCTCTCCTATCAGTTATAAATTTCAGCGTAGCTGCTCTTTAAGGCTTAGGTTAATTTTCTTCATAGGAAGTGAAAAATTATTTATTCCGAGTTGTTGATTTAAACTACTGATATCATTGCTCAATGATTTCCTTGTACATATCATCAGTGACTGCCTAGTAGACAGTACTCATTGAACAAAACAGCATAGAGACAATTTCCTTCTTTCCACCATATTTATTTAAGTTTGCAATCATCTGCACAAAGACAGATGATCTTTTTCCACACTTGTCTGTCACCACAAGGTAAGCTTTCATGAACCTGAAAGTAATGATTTTGAATAACTTAATTGATTCCATCACATTATATTTTTTGTGTAAGATATGATTATTAGGGAAAAAAATTCCAACAGCCAAAATCATTTTAAAGCTTGTTTGGTAAAATTTCTTTAATGTTGTACCTGTGAATAAAAATTCTTAAAATGTACCCTTAGTTGGTGGTATAGTATGCTGAAGAAACAAAGGTGACTGCTTCAAGTCTGTCATAGAAAGAAAAATATTTTATCTCTTGAGTCTTCAAGATATGAAAAAAATCCTTATAGCTAACTTTTTCTGAAGATTCTTTTAAATCCTCCTTGTTTCTGTGCAGGAATAGGAACTATAGCTAGATTTATATAATCAGTCAGTCATTTGCCTGGAAACTGGCCACTTGAATTTATAAGTAATGTGAAGGAATGAAAACCACTAATCTCTACCACATTTCAGTTAAAAAATTTTGTGCAGGAATTATAACTATTGTGTCATTACTACACATGAGTATACCAGTCTTTACAATAGAATACATGAAGGTTATCGCTGAGATGATAAATTCAATTGCATGTGTTGATTTCATATAATGGTAGTGTAAATGAAGAGTATATACTTATATATATTAATAGCTTTGAGTATTTAAATCATCTATAAGATAAGTTGGTTTTGTACCATCAGTAATAGAAGCTTCAGTCATATTTCTGTGGCATGTCCTTTAAAGAAAGCCTTTGCTTGAACAGACATAGAGATGATATTCAAACTGTGCTCATTTTGACTAACCCCATTTTCTTCTTCTTTTTTCTACCTATACACTTTATCCTTCAGCCCTGACTGACAATGCCCTAGATGGTGATATCAATGGGTGAGAAGAGCTTTCAGCTTATCTATACTCTCAGCTAAAATTACCTGCTCAAACATCCTGCAAGATTAGATCTGTCCACACAAGGACATTGGACCATACTTTCCAACTTGAACACCACCAGTTTATCAGATATGTCTGTAGCTTAGTCCATTTTTATATTTAAACAGTGTCTATATTTCTGTCATAGAGATTCAGTTTTCCTTTAAAAATGCATTTTATTTGAAATTACATAATATTACAATTTCTGCATATGTTTCAGAGATCCATAAATGATTATTCAGATAATATAGTTTTCAAACTATGAAATTACCTCCTTTGACCTTTTAAACCATATGAACATATTCTTCATTAGAGGTAACTGCATTACATACATGATAGTGAAGAAGTACATCTTTGGCATTCATACATCTTATGATTTGTTCCAAACATTTAATATGCTTTATCCATTATATTTTAAATGATGATACTAAAATTCATTAATCTCGGTTTTAGTTAGAAATTATGGCCCTCGGATCTATAGATGTATACTTGCTTTTTGCTGTTTAGATACAAGTCTGTCATGTAGTGTAGCTAAGGATATAAATCTTCTTTGGATGGTCTAATGGATCCATAACTTTATCCAAAAGATTCCCTCAGATACTCTATATATCTGTTGATTATTTTTAATGACCTATACAAACTAGAAAACTCAGGTATTTCATACACACGAATATCTAATTTAATTGTTTAGATAGAATCAAAGCCTTTCAGGCAGAAACAAGGATTGGAAATGAGACAAGTTTCTTAGACTTGACAAAATTATGGATGCATTGGTTTGCTCTCAGTAAATCTTTAGTTATGTGTTACTCACTAGAACTTTCATCATAGTTGCAAGAAAGATTGTCTTGCATTGCATGTAGTAGTGGTTATGTAACTGGTTTTTAAATGTTATGTTTCTTTTTCAAATGGCATCCTATGAAAAGTAGTGAATGGAAAATTTTTTTATTTAATTCATATTATTTAGAGCATAACTGCCTCTCATCCCATAATACTTCCAAGAGTTGATTTTTGTGCATTTCCCAAAGGTGAAATGCAGAATGTTTGATATCAGAAAATTATATAGAAGGCTGTGTAGCTCTTTCTGTATTCCCCTCCCACATGTACACACACCCTGCAGCAAAGACTAACCCTGTTTTTAATTGTATTAATGAAGAGAAAACTACATTGGGTGACACTGTATCATGACTCCACTTGTATCTTAAAGTCAGCTAATATTATAACTAAGCTGGTTTAATCAAAGATAAGTCATAGCACACCAGCATATCATCAGGTTTTATCATGATTATAGTTTATCCAGATATTGTCAGACTTTAAGTATGTCAGGTTTTAATTAGTTTATTGATATATTTTCATCGTTGTCATTTATTGTACTCAATATTTCAATTATTAACAAGAATAACCAGAGTTATAGAAAGTTACTGTGAAGCTATTGTTTTCCTAAATATTTTTTTGTTAGAAATAATTAAACAAGGCTTAACCCTTTAGGTTTTTGCACATGCCACGAACAGTCAATAGTAGTATCATGGTTTTTGGATAAGGTTGTGCAAGGTCCATCTGGCTATATGACAAGAAATAGCACAAATGATAGACAGACAGTAAAGTGGATGCTGATTTAGAAGGGATTTGCTGCACTTTGAAATTGAGGAACATTGTTAGATTGCCACTTGTGGAAATAAGTAGTAGCTTGTCTACTGTTGCCTATACATATCCCTTTAAAGTAGGTGATACCCAAATTGACAACAAAATTCTTTAGGAAATCTTTTAAGCTTTGCTGGTGGTTATTTACACTTAAAGGAAATGTGGAGATGCTGATGAATCATAATGTTCATAAAAGATTCTGCATATGCCACCCTGTTGTGATAGTAGGAAAAAGCAGATATAACATGGATATATTTTGTGATGGGCAAATCTGGTTGGAAGATATGTATGCTACTCCAAGAAACCTTTAACAAAGAAATTTTTTTTTTTTTTTTAGAATTACCATTATTCATAATTTAGGTCTTGTTATGTATTATGTCACTTGATGTCCTTAGAATGGTGTACATTGGGTTTTCACACAACAGCATATATATTTCATACATGATTGCCATTTCCCATGTTAGCGAGGTAGTGCCAAGAAAGGTTGATAAAAAGAAACATCTACTCACATACACATATATATATATAAATATATGCACATACACATACATATAGATATATATACATATATATATATCCATACGCGTACATTTACGTTTATACACATGTACACATTCATACTTGCTCATTTTCATCCATTCCCAACACCACCCTGCTCTACAGGAAACAGTACAAATGCATGAAGGAAAAGAAAATGATAATGTATATATTCCCTTCTTTTCCCCCCCACTTGCAACAGTTGCCACCTGCATCAGAGAGGTAGCAATAGGAAACAGAAGAAAGGCCACGTCCACTCATCCATACACAAGCTGTCATGTGTAATGCACTGAAACCACAGCTCCCTATCCACTTTCAGGCCCTACAGACCTTTCCATGCTTTACCCCAGACGTTTCACATGCCCTGGTTCCATTCATTGACAGCACATTGACCCCAGTATACCACATCGTGCCCATTCACTCTATGCCTTGCAAGCCTTTCACCCTCCAGCATGTTCAGGCCTCTCAACCATTCAACATCTTTTTCACTCCATCTCCAGTTTGGTCTCTTGGTTCTCCTTGTTTCCTCCACTTCTGACACATATATCCTCTTTGCCCACTCACTCATTCTCTGCATATGTCCAACCCATTTCAACACAACCTCTTTTGCTTTCTTAACCACACTCTTTTTATTTACATGCATTTCTCTTACCTTGTCATATGTAAATATATACTTGATTGCCATATCCTTCTTGATTGCCATATCCTGCATAAGCAGGGTAGCACCAGGAACAGATGAAGAAAGACCTTGTCCGCCTATATACATGTATATATATTTATCCTTGTTTGCCATCATCCATTCCTGATGCCATCCCTCACCACAGGAAACAAAAATTACAAAAAAAGAAAGAAACGATACATGTACACACACACACATTATCCCTGGGGACAGAGGAGAAAAAATAATTCCCATGTATTCCCTGCATGTCGTAGAAGGTGACTAAGAGGGATGGGAGCAGGGGACTGGAAATCCTCCCCTCCAGTTTTTACTTTTCAAAAGAAGGAACAGAGAAGGGGGCCAAGTGAGGATTTCCTCCCTTAAGGTACAATCATCTGTTCTTGACGCTACCTCGCTAACGCGAGAACTTGCAAATATGTATGGAGTGGGGGGCTGGAAATCTTCCCTCCTGTTCTGAAACGCTTTTCCAAAAGAAGGAACAGAGAAGGGGGCCAAGTGAAGATTTTTCCTCTAAGGCTCGATTCTCTGTTCTTAACACTACCTCGCTAATGCGGGAAACGGCAAATATGTATGAAAATAAAATATGTATATATACACACACACACATATACACAAATATATATTTCTTTACTTCCTTCATACTTAATTGCCATTTTCCACATTAGCTAGGTAGCACCAGAAACAGATGAGGAAAGGCCACATCTGCTCACACCCATTCTCGAGCTGTCATGTAATGCACTAAAACTACAGCTTCCTTTCCACATCCAGGCACCACTGAACTTTCCACGAGTTACCCTGGACATTTTACATCCCCTGGTTCTGTCCATTGACAACACGTCGACCCCATTATACTTCATTGCTCCAATTCACTCTATCTTTCACCCTCCTGCATGTTCTGGTGCCGATTGCTCAAAATCCTTTTCACTCCATCATTCCATTTCCTATTTAGTCTCCCTTTTCTCTCTGTTCCCTCCACTTCTGAAACCCATATCTTCTTTGTCAACCTTTCCTCACTCATTCTCTCCATATGTCCAAACCACTTCAGCACACCCTTTCTGCTATCTCAACCACACTCATTTTATTACCAAACATCTCTTTTACCCTTTCGCTACTTACTTGATCAAACAACCTCACATCACATAATGTCCTCAAACATTTCATTTCCAATACATACATCCTCCTCTGCACAGCCTTATCTATATCCCATGCCTCACACCCATATAATATTGTTGGGACTACTATTCCTTCAAACATACCCACTTTTGCTCTCCCAAACAACATTCTCTCTTTCCACAAATTCTTCAGTGCTCCCAGAACCTTCAAATATTGCCCATATCTCATTTTATTTAGAGGTTATGTTCTGCAAAAACATTGCATAAAGAGAAATTGCACATAGCAAAAAAATAAACACAGAGAAAAATTGGATGTGCAAAGCAACTTCTTGGTCAGCACTGGCGAATTCTCCTGTTATCTTCACATTCTGTAGCTTCTGAAGTCTAATAAACTTTTCTAACCATCCTCTACTTGCTTAAAATGGCTCTGACTCTGCTATATGGTCTTTTTTACATAAATGCTCATAATCTTCAAAGCTGAAACTGAATGTTAATAAGGCTGCTTTTCTTTCTCATTACATGTTCTATGTATAATGAGAGCATTTTCTCCATAAGTGGACTTCTGACCCTTGTGGTTACCTTGGCAGTAAGTGGAAGTGAGTGGACTACAACACTGAACTTTCTCTGCATTCATCTTATGTTGCGGATTCTAGATTCATCTAGGTTGTACGCATGCCTAAGCACTATTGCTGCCTCAACAGCATTAGTGCACTGTAACATTTCTAACTTCATTTTTAAGGTCAGAGAGGTTCTCTTTCATTTAACTGCTGGTTCTGGGGTAAAAGATAATGATGGATGTTTGGATGCCATATTAACAAACACAAAAACACAGCAGGTTGCAGGAAAATCATATTAGCAGGTATACCCAAATTGCACAGGTCTGCACACAACAGTGGGAACTGTGAGACTGACCCTCTAATCAGACCGTGGCATGCTCCACCCAGGAACCATGCTTACTCCAGCCACCAGCCTTCACAAGAGTTTTGACACACTTCTACTGTGCTGTGGCTCCCTAACCAGCATCAGTACACCGCAAGATCTCCAGCTTCATTTCTTAGGTTACAGAGGTTCTCGTACGTTTAAATGCTGACTCGGGTAAGAAATGTTGCTTGATGTTTGGAAGCCATATTTACAAACACAAACACAACACGTTGCAGGAAAATCACATCAGCAGGTATATCCAAATTGCCAAAGTAGCACAGATCCACGCATAATAGTGGTAACTGTAAGACTGACCTGCTAGCAGGAATGTGGCATACTCCACTTAGGGCCCACACCTACTTCACTCACAAACCTTCAATGAAGTTTTGGTGCACTTTCTACTGGACACATACTTTAAAACATTTCAACTATTTGTAAATATTTCATATACAGGAGATATTAATACATGTAAGCAGATGAGCACTACTAAATGCCTCAATCTTATTTTTCTGCTTGTTGTTGTCATAAAGAGTCTTCATGCCAATGGTGAAGTCCACAATAAATGCGGCTTTGGACTTGCCCTTACTCAACCTCCTGCATAACTCCATCTTCTTTTCAAGGCTAAAAATGTTCCTCATACCATTCATGTAAGATGTAGACAGCTTTGAGGAGTTACCAGGCAGCTGCTGATTATGCATGAGTAGTAATCAAGGGTGCACAAAATACTGTGTCCAAGACCAGTACACAACACCACATCAGAAAGTACATGAGAGATGGCAAACAATCACCAGTGCCATACAACACAAGGTGTTGAGTTCACTAATTGCTGAAGTGCAGTGTGCACACATTCTGAAATATCTGTACAAATCTTTTTTTTAACTTCAAAATTGTTTGGATATTTGAAGATTGCCAACCAAAACTGAAAAATATAAACTGGTATGAAAATTTCATTGTCTTAAATTAGGGATAACAAAGGCATTACTGTTCTGTGATAAACTGTGAATTTGTTATTTTCCAGCTGTTTGCTAATTTTTTTGTTCAATTCATTGCAAATCCATACAAATTTCCATTGAGAAATTTTTCCCTGACTTGCATTTGCTTCGTGGGGTTTGATGATCAAAATTCAATGTCATGTGTACTAAACATAAAAATAAATTATCTGTACTGAACACAAGAAATCTCCTCTATGCCAACATGATGAGCCACGAGTCCTGCTTCATAAAAATACATTCCTGCCAAAAAGTATGTGCCTGTATGGATATGATTCGTAAAAAAAAAAAAAAAAAAAAAAAAAAAAAAAAAGCAATAAAAAA
>JAUUDW010257287.1:0-13920 GCA_032361385.1 Panulirus guttatus | reverse complement strand
ATCAGGGCAAAAAATTATGTAATACCAAGTGTTTGATATAAATGCAACAAAAACTTTGTTGACCAGTGTAATCCATGGTTTATTAACCAAGAAGGTTACATACAATATGTTCATTGCAGAACAAAATGTCATGGTTCACAATAGTCCTATCACTAACACAAATGATTTCCAGTACGAATGATTAAAAATATTCATGAATATTAAACAGTACAAAAGTAAGTAAAAAAAAAGTAGGTAAAAAGATTGCTAAAAACAGCAAAGGCAGATATTACTGAGATAAGAATCTTGCATAACACTAATTTTCCAAACTATATATGGTATACTTGAGTTTTGATAACTTTTGGTTCTGTATCCTATAGACTGCAATAATTTTCTGCTACTTCTAGTGTCTATGCCATGTGAGTTACATAATTTTTGTGGCAGCAGGTTGCAATGTTTGTCAGATTTCAGGTTCTTTACAAACTGTATTGTTAGTTCATATCTCCTTTCATATAATGACAGGGAGTTCAAGCTTGCCAAAGAGGTTTCGTAATTTGTGTAATGACTTCCTAAGATAACTTTGAAACATCGTTTCTGTATGCATTCAAGGTGTGAGTGTTGTACCTGAGTCAAGCCAGGGTGCCATACTTGGGCTGCATATTCTAGGGATGTATGTATAAACCAATTATATAATTTGAACAATGTTTCCTTTCTAAAACCAAACTCTCTTGCTCTGTACAAAATAAACATGCACCTTTTTTTTTTCATGATCATATATTCACCGTGATCATTCCAACTGAGAGCTGACTTAATGTTCACACCTAACAATTTACAGCAATGCACTATGGGTAAGTTACATTTATGTAATACTGACTGTGGAAGAACAGTGGGTCATTTTGGTGGTAACACAAATATACCTCACATTTAAGAGGGTTGGTTGTCATTTTGACAGTGACACATTGATGCTCAAGATCATTCAAAGTGTTTTGCATTGTGAAAGTCATTCTATCAGTAACATCAGCAATCTCACAGAGGGTAAGATCTTCGACATATTCGGATTGAAACCTTGAGTTTCTACAAATATTATTGATCACAGCTAAGAATATAATAGGTCATAACTTTGTTCCCTTGGGTACACCACAAGTTGTGTTGTCCTGCTTATACATGGAATCTTGGTATTTCAAACTATGCTTATGGTGAGATAGAAAACTCGTAATAAAGGCTAGTAATGAGGACCAGCATCCCAAAAGATAAAGTATCTGAATTGCAACATTGTGATCAGCGTACTCAAATGCTTTTTTAAAATAAATTGAAATAATTTATGCAGTTCTCTTAGTCTGATCTAGGCCATTTAAAAGAAAGACTAGGAATGTAATGAAGCAGTAAGAAGTAGAATCACCCTTCAAATTACCATATTTATATTGATCTAACACCATATTTGCTACAATACCTTCCAATATTTTTCCAAAATCAGGAGTAAGGGAAAGTGGTCATAAGTCTTCCTAGCTGAGTTACTAATTTCTTTTTAGGGAGTGCAATGGTAGTGGCACCCTTCCACATATCAGGGAAAATTCCATTACTCAAACAACAGTAAAAGATGTGTGTTAAAGGAACACTTATCTCATAGGCAAATTCTTTTAAAAGCCTTTTAGGTAAGAATCCAGGTGATGAAGCTTTACCTGTATTTAGTAACAACAGAGCTTTGTAAACATCAGACCTAGCAAGATAGGTTGAAACATTAGCTGGTAAAACTTTACATAATACTGAATAGTCAAAAGGTGAAAAAACGTACATATATTTGTAAAATGTGACTGATTTCCTGATTCTTCATATGATCAAGGAAAGTTATTCTCAAGTCTTTTTTGTGTATGTTTATAACACACTTCAAGTCTCTTGAGAATTTAGTCGAGTTCATGTTTTGATGTTCAATCACTAGTGTTATTTGTTGCTTTGCTTTTTTTAACTTTACTTTGTACTTTATATTAAAGATATTGATATTGGTCCATTCTTGTATTATTATGTGCTCAACAACATTGGTCAACTAATTTTAGGGTTCTTACAGTGATAGATCATTAGTTTTACCTTTTCATTCATTGTCATCGTTCTGGAAAATACGTTTCATACTGCTGCACCAATGTTGTTTCAGCTGCAAAGCCACCTCATTTACGTTGTTCGTCGTTAGAATACCACTCCAGTCACCCTTGAGTTGGCGACTTAAGCTACTGTAAATGGAAAGAAGGACATGGCCTACAGGTGTGTGTGCCTGTGTGCTAATTAAAGAATGGGGAGTTGCATTATCATCAAATAATTCAAACCTTTAGCACATGCTGCAAAAAAAGTCCTGATTTACGATTAACATCACTGTCAGCATTTTTGCTAAGTCTTACTTATTTCTGTATATGCTTCATAAGATATTGTTTTGTATGTAGTTTTCAACTATCAGCATACTGCTCTCTCACCTCTCAGCATTCTTCCTTCCTAACCTTGTTGCTTGTCACCCCTTCACTTGCTGGCCCCATCCCAGGTGACTATTGGAACCTTTTCAGTAGATAGTCAATACTCCTTGGGTTTACACCTCAAGGAAAGAGAGGATTAATAGTGCTGACTATCCTGATTAGAAGCGGAGGTGGCTGCACTTAGACCTGTGCTTGGATTTAAAGTCTGTGGTCTTCCAGGAATGTTGCCATCTATTACATATCAGGATGACTGGTATTACCACCTTGATGAAAAAGTTCAAAAGAACTTAGGACAAGAGGTGGCCAAGTTTTGTACCAAAGGACAATATTAGTGGGACCTGAAGCTACCAGCCTTGATGCTAGCATACTAATATTTAAAGCATCATGATTCCACATACAAAGTACCAAACATGATGGTGTACATATACAAGCTGCAGCAACCACTAGATGTAGAAATCCAGACCAGTTGCCTACTTGCAAGGGTATACCAAAAAGTGAACCAGAATTCATGAGGGATCTGTGGAAGCAGCTGGAGGAGTTACACAACCAAAGACATAAGAATCAGAAAGTTTCTTGGGAGCTTATGAAGAAGCAATACGATTTACAACACACTTTAAGTAATTTAGGTTCAAGAAAGGTGTAGTTATACCTCCCTTACCAGAAATAGGGAATGTTTTCAAACTTCAGAGTGTAGAAGAGCTGTACCATACTGCAGAGAAGCTTTGGTGATGTGACATGCTGCATCCTTGGAACAAAAAGATTCAAGCCAGAAGTGGTGTATGCTGAACAGTTATGGCTCGTACTCGTGAGTGGATAGTAGGATAGATGGTTATTGAGAAGAGTCTATGGAATATTCTTAGGATAAGATGTCATCCCTTTTAGCTGCACAGATTGATGTGAGAGAGACTGAGATGGATGGACATCAGACCAGGGCAGTATTTTCTACAGTAAAGTTCACCACCTGTGATGGGTGCCTCAGAGATTGAGAGACTTTGTCATGTCATGAAGATACTTTGTTTTATTACTCTTGGTTATTATTGTTGCTAAGAAACCTAGATATTTTATTGTATAATAGATTTTTTGAATAAGCCGCTAATGACATGTCCGGATGACACTTGTCTAAGGAGGTTTAAGTGTAATGTACGTACATTATAGGTCATACACCTACTTGCATGGTACAAGCATCAATGTAGTGCCTTCTGGCATTTTGCCACTCGCTTCTGATCCTTAGCCAGGAAGCCTAGCTTTGCCTTTCATTTAATTCTTCTGGATTATTTAAAGAGACTGCAGTTTGAACAGGGAAGGCACCAGAAGCATTCATTCAGTTTTACAGGAAAAGCTAGGTTTAGTGCACTCATCAGAAAACTGCAGAGTACTGGTGTCGATGATTTCCCTAAATGGAGCTATTCTTACCGGTATTATAGCTAGGAAAAGCCTGAGAGTACATTTCTTTCAGAACTGTTAATGTACATGCCCTCTCTTTATCACCTTGGTAAATCTCATTGATATTAAAGAGTGGTTTGACTCAAACTTGGAATATTGACATTGATTTCCTCACAATTATACTTATGTAACAAGAACTATCTGTCTATGGTTTGCAAGCACATGACACTACTAATTACATGGGGATATAACTTGTAGTAATAGTATTGACTGTGCTCTGACATGGACAATCTTTTGAAATGTAAGATTTGGTAAACGCTGGTTGTGTTGCAGAATGGACAGCCTTTAGAGATTTAAGGTGCTGTAACAGTGTACACTGTTCTGCATCATGGGCGACTCACTGGGTATATTAACTGTGACATACATGTTGCAGCTTAGATGGCCTGATGCAAATGCAAGTTGTAACAGTCCAGGTTGTGATGTACCTTGGATAATCTGATACTTATAATAAGTGTGGAGTTGTGCTGCAGCCTATTACACTTGTTGAGTGCAATAACGGTATGGAGTTTTGCAAAGTGAGCAACTTGCGGGATGTGATAACGCTACATGGATGATCTGTTAGTTATATCAATAATCTGGGTAAAGTTGCAACATGTTAGACCAACAGGAGTTCATGAACAGCCTGCTTCAGGCTGGACAATTGGCTGGATATAGGAAGAGTGTGAGTTATGTTGCATCTAGGATAACCTTTTAGTTGTGGTAACAATATTGGTAACATTGCTGCTTAGACAGCCTTCTTGATGTAGTAATAACATGCATTGTGTTTCAGCCTGGATGACCTGCTGCGGGCGGGCATCAACTTAGCAGAGAATGTGGTTGTAGTCAACAAGGAGCTAAACAACTCAGCTGAGGAGGACACGCTCTCTGACTGTAACACCATCGTTGCCGTCCAGACTATGTTCAAGTACATTAAATTCTTCTTGTGTTCAAGGAAGCATGCTTATCTCTTTTTCTCTCTCATTCTTTCAGTTTCTCACATGAGAATACGTAACTGAACAAGGAAGACATGTAACTACCTATTGGTACTGTATGGGGAGGTAGGTTTACACTCTTGGAGCCCCATCTCTTGAACATTTTCTACTATCATACTTCAGTTTATGTATGCTATCATACTTCAATTTATGTATGCTGTCTGCATTAACCATGTCCTCAGTCATTCTGGTCCATTCATCCACCTCCCTTATACTATAAAAGTACTTCCTTACACCTTTCTTGAACAAGTTTCATGATTGATTTCATGTTATGTCTTCTGATTGCTTTTCTCTACATCTCTTGAAGAAATGTTCACTGTCCACATCATCAGTCTGTTTTAACAGCTTGAAGGTTGTGAATAGGTTACCCCTCCCTCTTCTCTCTTCCAAGGTGGGCAAATTTAATGCCTTTAGTCTTTTCCTGCAACTTGGCTTTCTTAATTATGGTTCCATCTTTGTTGCTCTCCTCGGAACCTTCTCTGTTAGCTCTATATGCCTCTTCAGGTGGGTGGCCAAACTTGAGAAGCATATTTCTTTGACACTGTGTTGGATATGAACTGTTTGTTAAGCATTTCTTTATCCATATACCCAAAAGCTATTCTGATATCTGCCTGAAGACACTTTGTCTCCTGTACTTTTCTTCTAATGTGGGACTGTGGTGATTGGCAGTTGATGATGTTGACTTCCAAGTCCTTCTTTCACACAGAGTCTTGAAGCTTATTTCCAGCTGGATAATAATCATGTGAGGCCTTCTTTCACTTTTTACCATCCTCATTACTTTACATATGCTTGGGTTGAATTTCATCAACCATTAATCAGGCCAACTTTGGAGTCTGTTTAGGACCCTTTTAAAGGTGATACAATCCTAATTGCTTTTCATTTCCCTTATAACTTTTGTATCATCCAACATATTCAGGTAGGAGTCCATACCTTCAGGTAAGTCATTTACATAGATCATGTGGAGAACCCTGGGCATTCTGCAGGTGACCACAACCCATTTGAAGAAGGCTCCTTTGACCTGTCCTTTGTTCCCTTTCATCCGGTCAGACGCCTTGGCGTGTTGCTCTCTGATTGGATTGCTTGTCCTGCTGCCTCCACTCATTCACAGCAATCTCCGCTGCCTGATGTGACTAGCAGATGAACCCAGACCTTGTGTTAGAAGCCACTTAAATCACTACCAAAGACAATGTTAACAAGGTCTGGGTTCATCTGCTAGTCATGTCAGGCAGCGGAGATCACTATGAACAAGTGGAGGCACCAAGACAAGCAATCCAATCAGAGAGCGACATGCCAAGGCATCCAACTGGGTGACCATAACTTGCTGGGAAACACAGCCCACCAAATGCTGGAATCAGTATCTCTTGAGAAAGACAGTTGAACAGTCGAAACATTGAGGTATGTCTCAGCTCTTACCCATTTGTTTCCATACCATCCTCTTTTCCACACTACTCATTTTGTTTTTTGCCTATTCTTTACTCGGTGGTACAAAGATATTGTTGAAAATGTCAAAAACGTCTGCAGATACCACCATGGGTAACATTGATAAGAAAAAGAGGAAGCATTTACATTTGTCTGTAGCACAGAAAGTCAAGCTGTTGGAAAAACTGGACAGAGGTGTAAGTGTGAAATATCTTACAGAAGAGTATGGAGTTTGAATGACCATCATCTGTGACATGAAAAAACAGAAGGATAAACTGTTGAATATCTATACTAAAAGTGATGAAGAGAAGTTAATAAGGTGTATATGAAACATGGTAATAAGTTGAGAAGGTGTATGTGAAACATAAATGGATTTTGTGTTTAGATTTGGTTCTCATCCCCAAGATGTGCAAATATTCCAAAATCCAAAAAAATCTAAAATCCCAAACACTTCTGGTCCCAGACCTTTCAGGTAAGGGATACTAAACTAGTTTTATGATTTTATAGAAGAGAAAAGAGAATCAATATAGATTTATGAAAAACATGGATAGGAACCCAAAGTTAATATTCATGTGCATAAGCAAAGCAAAAAATATGAAATTAGAAGTTGTACACTTGATGTAGAAGAAAAGTATGAAAATGACACTAAGGAATGTGCAGGATGTTAGATGAACATTACAAATTGATGTTCAGCTCAAAGTGCATGGAAAAGTAAGATAATGAACTCTTTAACCAACAGTATGACAATATACTCATTATTAATGAAATATTAGATGACATAATCAGAGCAATAGATCAGCATAGAGAAAAGTCAGCTGTGGGACCATATGTAATCTCATCCATCTCCTCAAAAAGGCAAAGATGGCAATGTAATGTTATTGATAAGGCAAAATTAGGCTGAAAGCAAAATTACAGACATTCAAAAAATGGCATATGTAACATCAGTTCACAAAGGAGGCTCCAAACTAATACCCAAGCATTACAGACCAATTAACTTTAATTCACATGTAAAAAGCCTTAAAGAGTGGTAAAAGGACACACTTTAAGTCATCTGAAGAAGGACAGCTGTATAGAATAAAAACTATTTCCCAAAATTACTGTTTTTTGTCAAAAATGTACGGTATTTCATTCCATGGCGCTGTATGTTTGTGTTTGTAGCTACCAGATGCATGGATACCAGTTTTATGGCTACCAGATGTCTGCCCAGTAAGCATTCTTCCTCCATGGTGTTTGCAGTGTAATGTCTGAGGTTGAATTATTACTGTTGGTTACATATGGTATCTGTATGACACATGGCTGCTCCAGGAGATTTGAAATGTTTCAGGAAACATGAGCTCATTGGCCACATGCATAGTGAGTGTGGTTGGTTTTAGGATTATCTTTTAACACCTGAAGAAGGCATTAAAGATTTTTTGGTTGATGGCTGTAGCTTTACACTCACTGCTTTAATGACCCTGGTAGTTGATAGGCCCAAAGCCCATACAACCAAGCAACCAACTATAAGCATGTATCTTGTATGTGTGTAGGACTCTCCCCCATGTGTGCAAGGTACACTTTTAGAACTGAAAGAGTTAAAGATAATTGCAGACAGAACCACAGAACCCTGTCTAATGAAATGGTGTTCGGTTAAGGATACCCCAGTGAACTATGTTATAGTCATTTAAGTTCAGTGTAATATCCAACATCAACAGGGAAGTAAAAGACAACATTGAAAGGTGATTTGCTGATGACTCTAGAGTAAGCAAAATAATGGGTTCAGATGCTGATCATAATGAGAAGCAATAGACTAAGATACAACAATGGATGGTTGAAGCGAGTCTGATGTAATTTGAATAAGATATTTTTGAGCCTATAAGTCATAAAACAATAATCCATTGATGATTCTTTATTAAGGCCCAGCAGAGAATTGACAGATTTAATGGAACAAGCAAGAATATATCAGTGAGACTTTATACAGGCCTGACAGAAAAGTATAGGAAATAAAACAAAAGGTTTTGGGAGTCATCATGAATGAAAAATATTCAGAGAACATATTGAGAAGATAGCACTATGAATCCAAGTAGTGAGTGTTATGAGTCTGAGAACTTTCAAAACAAGAGACATAAGATTATTGATGCAAACCTTTGATGTATAAGTAAGAAGTGATATTAGATAATGCTTTTGTGTGAGGTTAGCAAATGGTTACCATTGAAACAAATTGAAAAACCAAAGTAGAAAGAATTTTCAAGCACTTCATGAGCAAAATTGAGAGGATGGAACATTCAAACTATTATGAAATGCTGAAAGAATTGGAATTATATAACCAGAAAGAAGTGAAAGATATATGATGATCTACACATGGCAGTAGATATGAAGACATATAGGAAATTGCATTGAACCAGAAAGCATCTCAAGTAGGAAGATACTGAATTATTAAATTTGCAAGAATATCATGGAACAAACCCAGAATACATCAAAAAAATGTATGAGAGGCCAGCCAAGAAGTTTGAAGGGTTCTACATTGTACTACCAGGAGAATTATGAAAAATGTATGGAACAACTTAAACTGTTAAAAAACTAGATATTAGTTGAAATCATTCCCAGATAAACCTGGAATAGAAAATGACTTAGTAAATGTGGTTGCACAGGGAAACAGTATTATTCAGCAAATTAGTGTGGTGAGTGGTATGTGCTAGCCCTGCCATTTTGATGCAATAGTGTTGTAGGTGATCGTAAGTATGTAGGAATGCACTCTCTCTGTCTCACACATTATTGTTGATATCCCTCATTATTCCAAATGTAGTTATGTTTGTTTCTTTGCCCATTTTACACAAGAGAGCTCCTGCCATGAGCATTGCTTACTACCTATGAATAATGTTAAAGTACTCTATTAGAAAACAATCCACTAAGTTGTACTACATGCACATACACAGCTGAGAAGTGAGAGATTTCAGGTAATGGGTTAGAAAAAATTCTGCTCTATCTTGCCTTCATTTTCTGATTCTAAGGTTGTAGAATGGTATCCAGAGAAGTTTGCTGATGCTCCAGAAGATATTTATTAAATATATGTCATGTTGTGTACAGTATTAGGATATGATCATAATATCCTGATTAGTTTACTTCAGTTTTCAAGGACATTAATTTTAAGGAAGAAGGAAAAAATCAGATTGCCTTCTGGTTATATCAGATTAAAAGCTTCATTTGCCTTACTTTACCTTCATGCATTGTATACAGTACAGAATCAGCACAATAATTAACAATGTCTGTTTCCTTCTTTGTACAATATTTGATAGATTGGACATCATCTGATTTATGACATTGCTATTGGCCCTTCCTGCTAATCACACTCAAGTAATCCTTTGTGTCTCATTAATGTGGATAACATGTGTCAGATTAAGTACTGTTAAGACTACAAGCTATGTAGCCAGCCTTGAAGTATATTTGAATACTCTGATTTCAAGATCCCATAATCATTAACTGCATTTAAGCAACATAAGTACACTGTTGGTGAACAAAACTATCAGATGTGTCAAAGCCAGCCATGAGTGATGCAAGTTGTTTTACAGGTTCTTCCCCAACATCAAGATCATCACGGAGTTGTCACAGTCATCCAACATGCGATTCATGCAGTTCCGCGCGAGGGATGCATATGCTCTGCATCTTTCTAAGATGGAAAAGGTACAGCTCTCCCCACATGACCATATTGATGGACCTGAGCGGATTAACGAGTCATTGTCACCGGTAACGATCTCGCTGTTGCTGTCATTAGTGTTTGGTCTAGTGTCCATATGTCGTCCCAGTCCACTTTAGTCGACCTGACCCAGACCGACCACGCGTAGCAGCCATTGCTGTAGCCCGTGGCTTGTGCCACCTGCACAAGTGTCAGACTGCCGCGTGGGGACCAGAAGGCCCATCTTACTCAACATCAACACCATTCAATGTCACTACAGGGAGCATGATACAATACTTTCATCATCTTTATAGTACACTGTGATATCCAGTCTACTAATGATTTCACTTTTATTTTGACACATTTCAATTCATCATTGTTATATGTCATTTAAACAATTCTGTCATTTCCAAGTTTAAATCAGCCCTACATAAGATCAGGAATATAAAGTGCACATGTGCTATGTTGAGCGTGACCTGGAGTCTCCCGAGGTGGAGGTAGTGGCCTGTGGGGGGAGCAGGCAGTGATCATGTTGGACAGCTCCCCCCCCAGCCCATGTGTAGTCTGTGTGGAGTGTAGTTGGCGCTTGTGGCCCGCTCTTGGTAGTGTCTATCATGCTGCCTCTCATCACTATACCCAATAGGGACACTGGCTAGATGACAAAGAGAGACGCCTTATAGTTATGGACATAGTAGACAAGCTTTCGGTGAAGCTTCAGTTACGTGGTCACATAACAGAACCTGTCATTATGCATGGGTTAATAACAATCAAGTCTGAATATTAAAACTGAAGTTTTGCCCTTATAAAGCAAGCCAGCTAGGCTGAGACATTGTGCTCCAGCAGCTTGTTAATACTAAAGGAATTGTGTAACATTAGTGAATGACACTTTTATTTTATGTAATAAGGCCATTATATATTTAAAGATTAAAGGCTTGATGTGGCCTAGTTTCGTGGCACTGCTGTGTAGAGCTGCAAGATCACAGTGAGGCTAGAGAGTAGTAGTGGTAGATGGCAATGGTAGGTGGGCGATGGGCGCGGCTGTGCCCAACAGCTCTCCTGCTAGCTGGCCTGCTCGTGTGTACCCCTCACACACCTCAGCTACTGGGGCCAGGATGCATGAGACTAAGTGTCTTTGGTCATGTGTCCATATTTATGTGTCTTTGTCATGCTTTCTTCCTGTATGAGTTTAGTTGCCATGACAGTTACATATTACCCATGAAGGTGATGGATGCCTGCTGGGCCCACAGATCTCTTAAGGTTTCCTCCTCCAAGGAGTATTAGATTAGGGACAGGAATAGGGTGTTTCTGGTGACAAGAAATCAAAGATTAGCATCATGGTGGAAAATGTAAGTGTGTTTTGCTGACGTACTACTTATATGTCCAATGTGGTGAAAGTTTTAACAGTTTGTACAAAACTTCTTTCTCTAACTTTCTTCACTTGATCACTTCTGACAACCATGATAAGGTTCACACCATTCCCAACTGCCTACAAAATGAAATGTTTTGATTTTATCTTCCAATGATTAAAGGTTACTCAGATTCTGATAGGTGATTGACTTTAAGAACATCTGATGGCTAGTGACATTATGGGTGTAGTAATGGACCAGATCATATAACTCCGACTACCAACAAACTTGCCATGAACCAACACAATACACATAATTTTCTTCCTTTTTTGCCTATTCATATGAAGTTGTTTGCAAATATGTAAAATTGTAATTACCTAATTGTAATATATGGGGAGGGAGTTTTCACACATGGGACTCCATCACTTAAAAGTTGATTTGATATATAACTTTTAGAAGTATGTATAGTGTCTGCATTCACAGTCCCTTTACTTTCCTTGTTCCAATCATCCACCACTTTATTACAAGAGATGTATTTCTTCAGATCTTTCAAACATGTTTCTTGCTTATTTTCTTTTTATGATCTCGGCTTGATCTTTTCTGATTTCGAAAACTGTTAATCTCAATATTGTCAGTTTGATAGGGGTGCTTGAAAATTTCAGTCATGGTTCCCATCATTCTTCTTTTTTCCGTTGTGGTCAGGTTTATAGTCTCTGTCATCTACCTGTAATTCGATTCATTATTTCAGGTACCATCCGTTTTACTCTCTTTTGGATCATGTCCATGAAATGTTTGTTTTTTCAAGTATGGTGACCAAACTTTAGATGCACTTAGTTATTTAGATATGATATGATGTATACAGCATTTGCTGAACATTTTCTTAACCTTGTACTTTTATGCACTTTTCATATTAACTAAGAGATTATTTGTCTCTGATAATTTGGCAATAAGCCAAATATTGTGTTAATTCCCAAGCTCTTTTCTAGCATACATTCATACAGTTTGTTTCTTACAAGATCATAGTCATGTCTATGCATCCTTACACCAGCCCATCTTCAGAACTATGCATTTGGTCAGATTAAGCCCCATCACCCAGTCCATAATCTAACAAACTCAAGAGCTTGTCTGATTTTCATATTGAGTTGGTGCAATCTTGGTCCGTCCTCACTTTATTATTTTAGCAGTACATACAAGACAGTAAAAAATTTGTGCAAGTAGGGAGAGAGAAGGTTGAGTGGTTCCAGGTGAAGTTAGGTCTGCAACAAAGGTGTGTGATGTCACCATGACTGTTTACTTTGTATATAGATGGAGTCTGAGGGATGCAAATGGTACGGTCTTGGAGACGGGTAGGTTTGCAGTCTCTTGAGGGTTGGGGATGTAGTTCGAGAGAGCCATTGAGCTGAGTCAGTTGCTGTTTGCTGATGAAAGAACCCTGGTGGCAGACTCAAGTAGGAAATTGCAGAAGCTGGTATCTTAAGTCTGGATGAGTGTGAGAAAGGAGAAAGTTGAGAATTAGGGTAGTGTCACACAGGAATTTTTTTGGTTACTTATCTCTTGGGAACTCATTTTCGGATCTGTGGAGAGTGTCCCCACACATTTATGTGGCCTAAGCCCAAAGTCCACTTTGTGTGTCTTCTTTTGCCAGGATTGACAAAAACCACAAAGTCAAATGATATTCAGAGAGTAAAGAAATTATATTTGTCAAGTAATAGAAATTCTGTGATGAACTTCAGTGGCACTGACGTGCAGGAAATACTATCTATCTGTATCACTGATGCCTGTTCTCACCTGGAACTCTCTTAAGGGGGTGGCCACAGCAATGGAGACTCCATGACTAGTGAACTCTAGTGCTGCTTCTTAACCTTTACTGCTTCACCCTTCACAGGCCACTGGCAGAGGGCAGCTCTCACAGTGTTTGCAGAGGCTTCTAACTAATACATACCTTAATGTTAATATTCCAAACAGAGTGGATATTGATTGTTGATTTGAATGTTATAGACTCCTTTGTTTACATTCTGATTGCTAAAGGCCATGAGTGGTGTGTCTGTAAAACAGCTCTCAAAATTCTGTGTATCTAGCCACTCCCATGTCCACTTACACTTTTTATCCCTCTTTCACTTGATTAAGCATGAAATACCAAGTATAACAGCTGCATCCTCCTTATCCAAGTTTAGAACCATTCTGTTTGTTTTGTTTGATGAAGCAGGACATTGATAGGTAAGCAGTTCTGCTTATGGCAAAACAGTCTCCATTCATCCTTCTCCTGACATGCCTCCCTCGTATACGCCGTTCCCCAGATTCTTCCAGAATTTCTTTCCCGCCAGTACTATTCAGGATCCAGTAAATCAAAATCTTAACTCTCTCCTTCCATACACCTCTGTGGTGTAGTAGTTAGCATTCCAGACCATGATGTGTCCACAGGTCACTCAGGGTTGAGCTCATAGGATCGAATCCTGGTTGCGGCATTCGATCCATAGTAAACCCAGAGAGGTTGTTTGATGAAATGGGTACCTGGCTTGATCAGTAAGTAATGTAAGGGTAATGTTTGGTAATAAAAAGAGTGTGATTAAGAGAGCAGAAGGTGTGTTGAAATGGTTTGGACATATGGAATGAATGAGTGAGGAAAGGTTGACAAAGAGGATATATGTTTCAGAGGT